>OZ024889.1:3452612-3650112 GCA_964017195.1 Siderastrea radians | reverse complement strand
ACCACTACCACTACTACTACTACTACTACTACTAGTACTACCACCACCACTACCACTACTACCACAACTACTAGTACTACTACCACCACCACTACCACTACGACTACTACTACTACTACTACATACTAAGACCAACATACAGTGTACTATTTACGACTTGCAACTCTAACTTTTAACACACACACACACAATTATAACAATTATAATCTTACAAATGCATACCAAATATGTTCCCATTTCAGTTTTTGATAACATCAGTAAGTGTGTGACACCAAGAGGGCCAGCGACATGCACAAAGTCCTTCACCACATTTTTCTTATTCACCTATCATGAAAAATAAATGAAAAGTAGCATATAAAAAAAGAACTATTTTCATGATATAATATTCACCTTGATAATAACATATCAATTTTATAATAACAATGACAGTCATTATTAATAACAGTTTAAAATAAACCACAATGACAACTTTAATTTTCTATACACATGTATTGCTAAAAGATGTGAATTCTTGTGCAGTTACTGGTAAGTTTAAAATACAATGTACAATTTAATTGTACTGTTATAATATATGACAAGTAAGAACTAAAACCACAAACAACAATAATAAGAGTGTAGATAAATTAAACTTTATAGTCATCTAAAAGATTAGTAAGGGAGTTAAGGGAGGTCAGGGGAGGTTTTCTCTCTAATGGATTTTGGAAGGCCATTCCTGTCCTTTGGTGTAGATTACTGAAAAGTACTTTATCCCACATGCAGGACCTTCTTGCTTCAGGCAGAAGCCCAATAAAAAGTTGAATATAATGAACAACAATACAGTTACCTTCAGCTTAGTAGCCGTATAAGGTTCCATTACACGTCTGATGTCCATCTCAAGCTGTAAGACAGATTTCCCCACCTCACCCTTGTGCATGACAAAACTATGAGGAACTTTATTAACCTCTTCCTCTGTTACATCTTGATGAGTCTTTCTTTTCTTCTAAAAAAAGTAACAAGAAAATTCAATGGCATAAAAATGGTGGCTATTGGTCATTGCGGTTGGCACAATAATAATAAGAAGTCACAAGATGTCAATAATGTGTTGTTATCAAAGGCGGCCGACAACAACATGGCATTCACACTTAAGTTGGAAGCCACACTCACATCACACTAGGTGAAACTGAAGGACACTATCAACTGGATTAACAAGATGGCAAATGAGAGTGCACCAAAGTCTACATCAGAGAGACAGGGAGATCTATGCAGCACAGAATATGAAGGAGAGCCGAGTCACCCCTACACAAACCTCCGCCGTTTCTTAGCATGCCCATGATACCAGCCTCTGCATGTATGTAGAATGGAACAAGATAGTTGTGTATTGAATTTCATTAACTCTCACTGGCACATCTGAAGGGTCAAGAGAGCTAACCAGAAAAGACTTCTCCCTAACAAGAACAATCAGGACCAAAATGGACAAATCACAATGAACCAATAATATAAGTGCTGCAGTGGACCTCCAGAAAGGCTTAGGCAGGAGTTTTCATTGGGAGGCACTGTTACAAATGTAGGTGCCAGAGTTTCACTAAAATAGGACAAAACACATTTGAAGGGCCCGGTGGAAAAAGGGCGTAAGTGACGATTTGGGGTTAAAATTGAAATTGCTCCTATTTAGCTGAACATTGGCACACAGGCTGGTTTTCATGTGAGGAACGCTGTTGCGCACTTATTTCTTGACCTGAGATCTAAAATTGAAGAATTAGCGTATTACTTTTGCGTGAAAAGTTCTGTTGAACTGAACTTGCCCAAGTGATGCATGAAAGATTTCTTTTGTTCTCTGCCTGAACTAAAACAAAGGAATTCAATCTAGAATCCGCGGTCCTGTTGTTTTCTTTGTGTCAGTTTTAAGCAAAAGTAATACGCTAATTCTTCAAATTTTAGATCTCAGGTCAAGAAATAAGTGCGCAACAGTGTTCCTCACATGAAAACCAGCCTGTATGCCAATGTTCAGCCAAATAGGAGCAATTTCGATTTTAACCTCAAATCGTCACTTACGCCCTTTTTCCACCGGGCCCTTCATTTGAAAGCCTATTATTTTGAATAGCAGTTAACCACTAATCAGAACTTACAAATCCAAAAAGCATGACTTTACAAGATAGCTGGTTTGCTATATCCATCATCATCATCACAAGTCTTTTTTGCACCCAATGTCGCATAGGGCATGGGCTTGCTATAATAATTATAATATTCTTTTATCCCCAAGGGAGGTCACAGGCACCCTAGGATGCCCCTTTTGCTATGCCCCTGGACCTCATCCGCTGATGATCAAATGTCGCAATTAACTGTACATCGTAAGTGACTACTTCAATGCAACAAGTGATTAATATATATAATTAATTTTGCTATATTTAAGAAAGATGTACCGGTACACGTATATTTAAAAAACTTTACAACCTGTATACTAAATAAACACAAGTTCTAGTTCAAAATGTGAAAAACTACACTGTTCACTGTGCAAGATCACAAGCTTTTATTTCAATGGTCATACCAAGGAACTATAGTGACAGAGGGAATTGTTAAAATGGCCACAAGAAGCAAAATAAATATGATAGGATTATATACATGTACAGGGCAGGATTGTGCATGAATTGAGGCACCTTTATAACAGCCTTTGAAACTTTGAAGCTTTCCTAATTCATAATAGCCAGTCCGTTGACTAACTATGTTAATCTACATGCTTCACAAACCATGAAAAGAATTCTGTTGATCAACTTTGGTACATGGTTCTGGGAAGTCAGTCATATGCAATTATTTTGTAACTGTTTCTGCTGAATGTTTGTGGACTAAAAATTCAACTGCATGCTTCCCAGAAAAGCTGCATAATTTTTCTAGTATAATGTTTTAAGTCAGATATCTTAAGTTTGCAGGGTGTGAAATTATTACAGAAAACAAATTCAACAAACAGTTTTTTGCATCAGATTTCCTGAAAAACACCGCATTTCAAATAAATTATATGTGGCTCAAAGTGGCAGTCATGACTGTGAAACCTTCTATTGCTGGTTTGCATGCGATGTCATGTAATTCTTAATCAAAACTCGCTAGGCCTGCTAAATTTTTATCATCACCAGGTGTAGGAACAACTAAAAATATATCTTTTCACAAGTTTGTAGCTTGTATCGTCCTTTGTGTTTAAAATACAGCACCTTGAATTTTGGAAATTGCTGCCCAGTTTGTGACATCAAGATCGTGCCGGGAGAAAGCTGTCTTGTTTGACAAAGGTCTTTACTTATGATTTTTGGCAGTTTGAACAATTCAAGTATTAGGAGAGTTGTTTATGTTTATGTATGTTGTAGTTCAATTTTATCCTTGGTTCAATTTTTATTTTCCTTTGTTCTTTTTTATGTTAAAATAAGATAATGAATATGAAACAAAAGGAAATAAAAATTGAACCAAGGATAAAGTTGAACTACAACATGTATACTAGCTCACGAGGGAAAATTAATTACTCTTATAGCAAAAGTGAGTTCCAGATGTTTTCATTGATTTCTGGCCGCCATGTTGGTGACCCACAGAAGGACACCAATATGGCATCTGCATACTGAGCTCTATAAATTTTCGGGAAACATTTTGGTAAATAACTCAAGAACACTGTACCGCACAGACCTGAGACTTGAAGAAGTTGTTTATTTAGTAATCTTTTGTAACATGTGAAATTCTTAGCTTCTGTTATTGAATGGTTTCGAATTTATTTCTTGATGGCGTAACAGTGAAAACTGGTAATAGCTTTCATTTGAATAGTCACACTTAAAGTGCTACTATGATCAAAAAATCACTTTTATTTTTTCTTCGGATTTCGAAACTATGTTTATTAAACACTCCCCAAGCGAAATTATAAGCCTTAATTTTGAGAAGAAGACCGTTAATTTAAACTGCAATTTTCCGGTTTAATGGTCTGCCATTATTACACCAGAAAGGATACAATGACGTCATACACGCAAGAGCTGTAAAATGTAGTGTGTGAACACGGCTTACAAATTATGCAAAACACGAGTTTGAGAGTGTGAAAGCTCAAAACTCCCGTGCTGCATACTAAATAAGGCACTTTCACACACACTGCATTCTAAAACTCGTGTGTGAATGATGTCATTGTATCCTTTCTGGTGTAATAATGGCGGACCATTAAAACGGAAAATTGCAGTTTAAATTAACGGTCTTCTTCTCAAAATTAAGGCTTATAATTTCGCTTGCGGAGTGTTTAATAAACATAGTTTCGAAATCCGAAGAAAAAATAAAAGTGATTTTTTGATGGCTATCTCTAAAATAGGGAACGGGGAATCAAGGAACGGGGAACGGGGAACGGGGAATGGGGAACGGGGAATCTCTAAAATAGGGAATATCTAAAACAGGGAATCTCTAAAATAGGGAATCTCTAAAACGGGGAATCTCTAAAATAGGGAATCTCTAAAACGGGGAATCTCTAAAATAGGGAATCTCTAAAACGGGGAATCTCTAAAATAGGGAATATCTAAAACGGGGAATCTCTAAAATAGGGAATCTCTAAAATGGGGAATCTCTAAAACGGGGAATCTCTAAAATAGGGAATCTCTAAAATAGGGAATCTCTAAAACGGGGAATCTCTAAAATAGGGAATATCTAAAATGGGGAATCTCTAAAACGGGGAATCTCTAAAATAGGGAATCTCTAAAATAGGGAATCTCTAAAACGGGGAATCTCTAAAACGGGGAATCTCTAAAATAGGGAATCTCTAAAATAGGGAATCTCTAAAACGGGGAATCTCTAAAATAGGGAATCTCTAAAATAGGGAATCTCTAAAACGGGGAATCTCTAAAATAGGGAATCTCTAAAACGGGGAATCTCTAAGACGGGGAATCTCTAAAATAGGGAATCTCTAAAACGGGGAATCTCTAAAATAGGGAATCTCTAAAACGGGGAATCTCTAAAATAGGGAATATCTAAAATAGGGAATCTCTAAAACGGGGAATCTCTAAAATAGGGAATATCTAAAACAGGGAATCTCTAAAATAGGGAATCTCTAAAACGGGGAATCTCGAAAATAGGGAATCTCTAAAACGGGGAATCTCTAAAACGGGGAATCTCTAAAATAGGGAATCTCTAAAATAGGGAATCTCTAAAATAGGGAATCTCTAAAATGAGGAATCTCTAAAATAGGGAATCTCTAAAATGGGGAATCTCTAAAATAGGGAATCTCTAAAATGGGGAATCTCTAAAATGGGGAATCTCTAAAATAGGGAATCTCTAAAATGGGGAATCTCTAAAATAGGGAATCTCTAAAATGGGGAATCTCTAAAATAGGGAATCTCTAAAATGGGGAATCTCTAAAACAGGGAATCTCTAAAATAGGGAATCTCTAAAATAGGGAATCTCTAAAATAGGGAATCTCTAAAATAGGGAATCTCTAAAATAGGGAATCTCTAAAATAGGGAATCTCTAAAACGGGGAATCTCTAAAATAGGGAATCTCTAAAATAGGGAATCTCTAAAATAGGGAATCTCTAGAATAGGGAATCTCTAAAATGGGGAATCTCTAAAATAGGGAATCTCTAAAACAGGGAATCTCTAAAACAGGGAATCTCTAAAATAGGGAATATCTAAAACAGGGAATCTCTAAAATAGGGAATCTCTATAATAGGGAATCTCTAACATATAGGATCCTACTTTCGTCGGTATGCATTTTTTTCTCAGCCTGAATAATAGGCCTTTCAATTGATCCAAATATGGTGCGGATTACAGTGTCTGCGCGAGAAAGAGGGAATCGGATGTCAAAAAATTGTAATGAAATTTCAGTTCAGAAATGGTTTAGAATCCTTGAAGTTGAAGGGGTGTAGCTGATCAGAAAATGTAAGCAGAAACATTTTTCCATTTTCTGTCAATTTTTCCGAGCACGCTGGAAACGTTACTGGAAATCGCGACTGCTGGTTTTCTCTGCTACACCTTTCAGACTGGATCGGGTGAAATATTCCGAAGAGGCGAAGAAATGAGTAAGTAATTATCCCTAGTTACGTTGCTTTGAAATTTATGCGTCATTGTGACGGACAAAACTTTAGACAATACCAAACAATTTCATGTCCTTACCGAAAAGGAAACGTGTGAATTGCCAAATTAAAAACTGGCTACAAAACCTTGCAAGTTTGAAAGTACCATGACCGTGCACATTCCTTTGTTTAAAGTTCATATGCTGTGGCTGAATATCTTAACAGTAACAATTTGATTGGTTAGTTGCTCATGCAAAATTCAAAACCTAACAAAAGTAATAAAACAAAGGACTTCACTGAGCTTCATAAACCAGATTCTTTTATTACCTATGGTTGAATTAAAACCCTTTTTAATTGTAATTTCAACAAAACTCTTCTCTTTTACGAATTTGCACTCTTATCTTACATAGAATAAACTGTATTCTCTGAAACTCTCGTGAAAAAAAAACTGCATTTCTGATACGTTTGGCAGCAAACAGTGTTCGTTAACAGTTGTAATTATTAGGATACGTTTTTAACAGTGTTATCAACAACAACAACAACAATCCCGTGCGACTTGGTACTGCTTGTTAGGGCCCTCTAACTGACACAAGTTAAGCAAGGCATTTAAGGGCCAAAACAAAAAAATTCCTGTTTTAAGGTCAATAACAAGACACTCAAACTTGTTCGAACTGGGCTTCCAGAGAAAAAATAAACATCATCGAAGGCACTGGAAAAGATTAACCCGAGCCGGATTCGATGTTTGCCAAATCAGCAAAGCGCGTCCTGCAGACTGCATTCCCATTTTCCAATAACCTTTCAAGCGGTAACTTTCTGTTTCGATTTCTTCTTTCCCCTTTTGATCTCGACAAGATACCCATCAAACCCGCGACATACAGCCGTACTTAATTTCGCCATTTATTTTTGGCAAGCCAATATTTACGAGGCTTTGATTTCGCTATTTCAAGAAGACAAACTGGTGAAAGAGCATTCCATTTCGTGAAAAAAGTGTCCATAAAATGTTACTTTTCTAAACCTCTGCAGAGGTAATGAACAGTCCGTCATTCACTAGTTTGCAGATCAAGACGGTAGTGGGTATGTAGGTAAGAACTTGCTAATAGAGCGATTTTCATTCCCAGGGGGTGTACTTCCTAGTAATAGGCTAATGGGGATGTGCCGCTGGATGGGGTCGCATTTTCACGACTGGATTGACTATAAGGGGGTTGCATTTTCATTAGGAGCTAATAGAGTTACTAGAATGGGGTCGCACATTTGCGGGATTTCGGGGGTAAGTAAATTCCGGCAAGTAGAGATTTGGGGTATATTTGCCCAAAAGTGACTAACATGGGGTCTATAATTGGCTACACAATAGACTATAATGGGGTAGGGGTCTGGATAGGCCAGCGGCACATACCCAGCAAAAATTGACCCAAGTACCCCGCCCGGGTTTTCATTTGACCTTGAAAAAGTGTTTCCGTAAGCGTTCGTTATTTGTTTCATCAGCCACTAGTTAAAAATGTGAAAACAAGACCTCGTTCCTTTACCGCTGAAGAGAACCCTAATATGGGTAAAGCATTGTTCCATTGTGCGATCGTATTGCTGAATACAGAGGTACATGAAAGCTCTTTACTAGGTGGAAAATGCTTGATGTTCGCTAAACCAACCAAAAGCCGTGTGCGTTTGTGTCTGTTCCCTAAACCAATTAAATTAAATTGCCATTGTTTGATTCCTTTGTTGTTTGTTCGCACGTAGTTACTTCCATGTCAAACGAAAATCGCTCTTATATTTATTGATTCATATGTTTGATTATGTAAATTTCTCACGAGTGTATTACATTCTGCGTGTGTAAATTTTGAGAGGATTTTTTGTGCTGGCCTTTAATTTCTCAATTTTTTTTTCAATTCGCTAAAATTAAGACGCCCGAAAATAAGGGTGCGTTTCTTTGGGAAAATCCAAATCCGGATTCTTGTATCCAAAAACGGATTTTGCGTTTCTTTACCTAAATCCGAAAATGGATTAATCACGGATTAGTGATCTGAAGAATCCACGCTCCGAGTGGATACATCAGATCAAATCTAAATCCGGATTTTTAGGATTCATGATCCGTGCGTTTCTTTGGGGGACGGATCCGAAAATAGTACATCTGTCAAGCGGTCTTCCATGCAAATTTACTGGTCTCGCCATATTTTCTCTCGATCTTGCGTGACAAAACATTCGATCGTGAAAAAGAAAATTCAGGTGATTATTCCGTTCCGTGTATTTGAAAAGTTTTCTCCAAAAGTACAGACAGAAGCATTGACACGTCAGGATAACTTCATTTGTGTACCATTTCTGTAATTCAGGGACCAGATTTTGCTAACTGTGAACGCAAATAGCGAGTTCACTTGAACTACTGCAGATACTGTCCTTGTTTATAAATTATTTGTATTCCATTCTAGTTGAATTCTAGGGCAGTACGAGAGAAATATCGTTCTGACACATATATTGCGTGCCTCCAGCCTGTCTTGTCATGACAAAATAATCCTTTTTCGGATTTTGCGTTTCTTTGGTGTCGAAGAATCCATATGACCTGGGATCACAAATCCGTTTTCGGATTTTCCCAAAGAAACGCACCCTTAAGTAAAAATAAGGTACATCTGGAACAAGTCTAGACAATAACAGTCACCGCTCAAAACGCAACATGTTTTTGGCTCAAGATGTCAAAAGTCACGCCATCACAGTCGAGACGTAAAAGGTCACGACATCACAGTCACATGTTGTTGGCTCGAGGCGCAAAGCCAGCGTAAATGGCTCCTTTATTAGTTATTGGTAAAATGAGGCTGTTGTACATTTTTTTCTTTTGCTTACAGTAAAATAATATAACATAGGTATTGTTACCGTTCATATGAGAATTCGAAAACGTGCTTAACAGTTTACAGTTTATAGGTATACCCTGCTAGCAGAGTGTTTCTTTCTGGAAAGTTTTCTTAGCATGTATGATGATGTTCGCGTCTCTCGTATTTCGCTTAGTCGTTTTGTTTATCGTGAATACAAAACGAAAAGTCTCTGTTAGCAGGGTATCACGGGTTGTGATGTTTGCTCACCTTTCCACGGTGGAACACGGCTTGGTCGACTCGGCAATTCGCAATCGAAGCAGCGCTTTTCTGTTACAGTGCTGCGCGCCGTTCCGATGCCACTTGTACAAAGTTATCATTACGTTTTCTTTGATTGGCCATGAAAAAATTATCCAAAGAATTCCCATTACAAACGTGAACTGCCATTGGTGGGTTTGGATCCTATTTAGTTTCGGTTTCCTCACGGGTTCGTCAGTTTGCATCAAATATCTTACGCACTGTTCAGAATGAGAAGTCGAGGTGTTCTGACTCTCTTCTACGTGTAGCAAACATAAACTCTTTATTTGAAAGGTAAACAGGAAAGTGGGGATGGAATCTGGCCAACAACGTTCCTGTGTGCGTTTCCGCGACTTAGCTGTGCAGTATCTTCTTATTGTAATACAAATGCTTAAACCAGTTCAATCAAAATACAGGTGACAGTAATGAGAAACTGGAGCGTGGAATTAGACTTAAAGAAGCGTTGCAAGTAGTATCGGCAGTCAACACACAAAAATAAATTGTATCACAATCAGCAGGATGTGATTTATTTCAGTTCACTCAATTTTATTACACCGAAAAAGATACCTCTCTTCAATCTGCAATTACGGTGCCTTATTAAAGGGATGTGTGACGAGTTGGTCACGCAACGCGTTTATAGGGTCCCTTGGGTTATCTATCCTTTCCAAATTATGGTGGAGAGAAAAACAGACATGAGGTTTTAGTTCGGGCTTGTGGATTTAGAGATTCCCTATTTTAGAGATTCCCCGTTTTAGAGATTCCCCGTTTTAGAGATTCCCCATTTTAGAGATTCCCTATTTTAGAGATTCCCCGTTTTAGATATTCCCTATTTTAGAGATTCCCCGTTTTAGAGATTCCCTATTTTAGAGATTCCCTATTTTAGAGATTCCCCGTTTTAGAGATTCCCTATTTTAGAGATTCCCCGTTTTAGAGATTCCCTATTTTAGAGATTCCCTATTTTAGAGATTCCCCGTTTTAGAGATTCCCTATTTTAGAGATTCCCTATTTTAGAGATTCCCCGTTTTAGAGATTCCCCGTTTTAGAGATTCCCTATTTTAGAGATTCCCTATTTTAGAGATTCCCCGTTCTAGAGATTCCCTATTTTAGAGATTCCCCGTTTTAGAGATTCCCTATTTTAGAGATTCCCTGTTTTAGATATTCCCTATTTTAGAGATTCCCCGTTTTAGAGATTCCCTATTTTAGAGATTCCCCGTTTTAGAGATTCCCCGTTTTAGAGCTTCCCTATTTTAGAGATTCCCTATTTTAGAGATTCCCCGTTTTAGAGATTCCCCATTTTAGAGATTCCCTATTTTAGAGATTCCCCGTTTTAGAGATTCCCCGTTTTAGAGATTCCCTATTTTAGAGATTCCCTATTTTAGAGATTCCCCGTTTTAGAGATTCCCCATTTTAGAGATTCCCTATTTTAGAGATTCCCCGTTTTAGATATTCCCTATTTTAGAGATTCCCCGTTTTAGAGATTCCCTATTTTAGAGATTCCCTGTTTTAGATATTCCCTATTTTAGAGATTCCCCGTTTTAGAGATTCCCTATTTTAGAGATTCCCCGTTTTAGAGCTTCCCTATTTTAGAGATTCCCCGTTTTAGAGCTTCCCTATTTTAGAGATTCCCTATTTTAGAGATTCCCCGTTTTAGAGATTCCCCATTTTAGAGATTCCCTATTTTAGAGATTCCCCGTTTTAGAGATTCCCCGTTTTAGAGATTCCCTATTTTAGAGATTCCCTATTTTAGAGATTCCCCGTTTTAGAGATTCCCTATTTTAGAGATTCCCTATTTTAGAGATTCCCCGTTTTAGAGATTCCCTATTTTAGAGATTCCCCGTTTTAGAGATTCCCTATTTTAGAGATTCCCTGTTTTAGATATTCCCTATTTTAGAGATTCCCCGTTCCCCATTCCCCGTTCCCCGTTCCCCGTTCCCCGTTCCTTGATTCCCCGTTCCCTATTTTAGAGATAGCCATTTTTTGATCATAGTAGCACTTTAAGGGATTCACCCAGTCGAGATTCAAACAGCAGAACTAACTTGTAAGTGCAATAAACAGATTACAGTCAAAAAACACTCACCACTCAGAAGCTTTCACAAAATGAGTGGAATGATCAAAAGCTTTCACTTGTTCACACATTACAGTAGCTATAAGGTTTCATCCGCCGACACAACATGACCCACGGTTTGCTTCTGGGAGAGTTGTTTACTATAGGTTAAATTATTAGACAGACTCATAAAAAATTCCCCAAGGGTGTGTAAGACAAGCTTACGTTCGGTTTCACAGTAGCTTGTTGTCCGAAATAGCCGGTAGGCTGGTTTACTTCTGCTGGTCGATCGGTGTGCACATGGAACAAGAGTAAAGTGAATCACAAGTCCTCATTACACGTTTTTTGTAGTAAAGTAATCAACATTAGGAGTTAATGTAACTTACCCTACGCGTTTTTCCCATTCTGAACTTAATCTGGGTTAATTATTTGAAGAACCTTCCTTGGCAAACAAAGCTCCTCCGAATTCTCGGTAAAGATCTCATGGATATACCCACCACGATTCCCCAAACTAAGGAAGACAAGACAATATTTAAAACAAAGAAACCTCACCTCCACTCATTGGCCGCTATACGCCTATGATTGGCCTCATTTGCCTCTACATTACTCATCTATCTACATATACCTACATAATCGCTCGTATGCCTTCTTTTCCATTCTTATGCCTACATCTGCGTTCAATGGATCCTATTTTCCTACATTGGCCTTCATTTTTCCTCATAACCCCATATACTTCCATATGCCTTCATTACCCTTAATCTGCCTCCATCTTCCTTCAATTGCCCTCATTTCCCTTAATTTATCCCAAGCTACCTTCATTTCCCTTCGTATGCCTCCATATTCGTCCATATGCCTTCATTTCCATTCATTTGTCTACACCTGCCTTCAATTTCCTTCAATTGCCTCCATTTGCCTTCCTCGCCCTTCATTTGTTCTCATCTACCTCCATTTACTTTCATTACCCTTCATATGCCTCCATATGCGTTCATATGGCTTCATATTCCTCCAAATGCGTTCATTTACCTTCATTTTCCTTAATTTGCCTCCATCTTCCCTCAATTGCCCTCATTTCCCTTAATTAATCCCGATCTGCCTTCATTTCCCTTCGTATGCCTCCATATTCGTCCATATGCCTTCATTTCCATTCATTTGTCTACCCCTGCCTTCAATTTCCTTCAATTGCCTCCATTTGCCTTCCTCGCCCTTCATTTGTTCTCATCTGCCTCCATTTACTTTCATTACCCTTCATATGCCTCCATATGCGTTCATATGGCTTCATATTCCTCCAAATGCGTTCATTTACCTTCATTTTCCTTAATTTGCCTCCATCTTCCCTCAATAGCCCTCATTTCCCTTAATTTATCCCGATCTGCGTTCATTTCCCTTCGTATGCCTCCATATTCGTCCATATGCCTTCATTTCCATTCATTTGTCTACACCTGCCTTCAATTTCCTTCAATTGCCTCCATTTGCCTTCCTCGCCCTTCATTTGTTCTCATCTGCCTCCATTTACTTTCATTACCCTTCATATGCCTCCATATGCGTTCATATGGCTTCATATTCCTCCAAATGCGTTCATTTACCTTCATTTTCCTTAGTTTGCCTCCATCTTCCCTCAATAGCCCTCATTTCCCTTAATTTATCCCGATCTGCGTTCATTTCCCTTCGTATGCCTCCATATTCGTCCATATGCCTTCATTTCCATTCATTTGTCTACACCTGCCTTCAATTTCCTTCAATTGCCTCCATTTGCCTTCCTCGCCCTTCATTTGTCCTCATCTGCCTCCACTTACTTTCATTACCCTTCATATGCCTCCATATGCGTTCATATGGCTTCGTTTCCCTTCATAGGCCTATATCTGCCTTCAATTTCCTTTATTTGCCTCCATTTGCCTTCCTGGCCATTCGTTTGTCCTCATCTTCCTCCATCTGCCTTCATATGCCTCCATATGCGTTCATATACCTTCATTTTCCTTAATTTGCCTCCATCTTCCCTCAATTGCCCTCATTTCTCTTAATTTATCCCGATCTGCCTTCATTTCCCTTCGTATGCCTCCATATTCGTCCATATGCCTTCATTTCCATTCATTTGTCTACACCTGCCTTCAATTTCCTTCAATTGCCTCCATTTGCCTTCCTCACCCCTCATTTGTCCTCATCTGCCTCCATTTGCCTTCCTGGCCCTTCATTTGTCCTCATCTCCCTCCATCTGCCTTCATATTCCTCCATATGCGTTCATTTACCTTCATTTTCCTTAATTTGCCTGCATCTTCCCTCAATTGCCCTCATTTCCCTTAATTTATCCCGATCTGCCTTCATTTTCCTTCGTATGCCTCCATATTCGTCCATATGCCTTCATTTCCATTCATTTGTCTACACCTGCCTTCAATTTCCTTCAATTGCCTCCATTTGCCTTCCTCGCCCTTCATTTGTCCTCATCTGCCTCCATTTACTTTCATTACCCTTCATATGCCTCCATATGCGTTCATATGGCTTCGTTTCCCTTCATAGGCCTATATCTGCCTTCAATTTCCTTTATTTGCCTCCATTTGCCTTCCTGGCCATTCGTTTGTCCTCATCTTCCTCCATCTGCCTTCATATTCCTCCATATGCGTTCATATACCTTCATTTTCCTTAATTTGCCTCCATCTTCCCTCAATTGCCCTCATTTCTCTTAATTTATCCCGATCTGCCTTCATTTCCCTTCGTATGCCTCCATCTTCGTCCATATGCCTTCATTTCCATTCATTTTTCTACACCTGCCTTCAATTTCCTTCAATTGCCTCCATTTGCCTTCCTGGCCCTTCATTTGTCCTCATCTTCCTCCATCTGCCTTCATATTCCTCCATATGCGTTCATATACCTTCATTTTCCTTAATTTGCCTCCATCTTCCCTCAATTGCCCTCATTTCCCTTAATTTATCCCGATCTGCCTTCATTTCCCTTCGTATGCCTCTATATTCGTCCATATGCCTTCATTTCCATTCATTTGTCTACACCTGCCTTCAATTTCCTTCAATTGCCTCCATCTGCCTTCCTCGCCCCTCATTTGTCCTCATCTGCCTCCATTTGCCTTCCTGGCCCTTCATTTGTCCTCATCTCCCTCCATCTGCCTTCATATTCCTCCATATGCGTTCATTTACCTTCATTTTCCTTAATTTGCCTCCATCTTCCCTCAATTGCCCTCATTTCCCTTAATTTATCCCGATCTGCCTTCATTTCCCTTCGTATGCCTCCATATTCGTCCGTATGCCTTCATTTCCATCCATTTTCCTACACCTGCCTTCAATTTCCTTCAATTGCCTCTATTTGCCTTCCTCGCCCTTCATTTGTCCTCATCTGCCTCCATTTGCCTTCCTGGCCCTTCATTTGTCCTCATCTCCCTCCATCTGCCTTCATATTCCTCCATATGCGTTCATATACCTTCATTTTCCTTAATTTGCCTCCATCTTCCCTCAATTGCCCTCATTTCTCTTAATTTATCCCGATCTGCCTTCATTTCCCTTCGTATGCCTCCATATTCGTCCATATGCCTTCATTTCCATTCATTTGTCTACACCTGCCTTCAATTTCCTTCAATTGCCTCCATTTGCCTTCCTCACCCCTCATTTGTCCTCATCTGCCTCCATTTGCCTTCGTGGCCCTTCATTTGTCCTCATCTCCCTCCATCTGCCTTCATATTCCTCCATATGCGTTCATTTACCTTCATTTTCCTTAATTTGCCTGCATCTTCCCTCAATTGCCCTCATTTCCCTTAATTTATCCCGATCTGCCTTCATTTTCCTTCGTATGCCTCCATATTCGTCCATATGCCTTCATTTCCATTCATTTGTCTACACCTGCCTTCAATTTCCTTCAATTGCCTCCATTTGCCTTCCTCGCCCTTCATTTGTCCTCATCTGCCTCCATTTACTTTCATTACCCTTCATATGCCTCCATATGCGTTCATATGGCTTCGTTTCCCTTCATAGGCCTATATCTGCCTTCAATTTCCTTTATTTGCCTCCATTTGCCTTCCTGGCCATTCGTTTGTCCTCATCTTCCTCCATCTGCCTTCATATTCCTCCATATGCGTTCATATACCTTCGTTTTCCTTAATTTGCCTCCATCTTCCCTCAATTGCCCTCATTTCTCTTAATTTATCCCGATCTGCCTTCATTTCCCTTCGTATGCCTCCATCTTCGTCCATATGCCTTCATTTCCATTCATTTTTCTACACCTGCCTTCAATTTCCTTCAATTGCCTCCATTTGCCTTCCTGGCCCTTCATTTGTCCTCATCTTCCTCCATCTGCCTTCATATTCCTCCATATGCGTTCATATACCTTCATTTTCCTTAATTTGCCTCCATCTTCCCTCAATTGCCCTCATTTCCCTTAATTTATCCCGATCTGCCTTCATTTCCCTTCGTATGCCTCTATATTCGTCCATATGCCTTCATTTCCATTCATTTTCCTACACCTGCCTTCAATTTCCTTCAATTGCCTCCATCTGCCTTCCTCGCCCCTCATTTGTCCTCATCTGCCTCCATTTGCCTTCCTGGCCCTTCATTTGTCCTCATCTCCCTCCATCTGCCTTCATATTCCTCCATATGCGTTCATTTACCTTCATTTTCCTTAATTTGCCTCCATCTTCCCTCAATTGCCCTCATTTCCCTTAATTTATCCCGATCTGCCTTCATTTCCCTTCGTATGCCTCCATATTCGTCCGTATGCCTTCATTTCCATCCATTTTCCTACACCTGCCTTCAATTTCCTTCAATTGCCTCTATTTGCCTTCCTCGCCCTTCATTTGTCCTCATCTGCCTCCATTTGCCTTCCTGGCCCTTCATTTGTCCTCATCTCCCTCCATCTGCCTTCATATTCCTCCATATGCGTTCATATACCTTCATTTTCCTTAATTTGCCTCCATCTTCCCTCAATTGCCCTCATTTCCTTTAATTTATCCCGATCTGCCTTCATTTCCCTTCGTATGCCTCTATATTCGTCCATATGCCTTCATTTCCATTCATTTTCCTACACCTGCCTTCAATTTCCTTCAATTGCCTCCATCTGCCTTCCTCGCCCCTCATTTGTCCTCATCTGCCTCCATTTGCCTTCCTGGCCCTTCATTTGTCCTCATCTTCCTCCATCTGCCTTCATATTCCTCCATATGCGTTCATTTACCTTCATTTTCCTTAATTTGCCTCCATCTTCCCTCAATTGCCCTCATTTCCCTTAATTTATCCCGATCTGCCTTCATTTCCCTTCGTATGCCTCCATATTCGTCCATATGCCTTCATTTCCATTCATTTTTCTACGTAGACCTGCCTTCAATTTCCTTCAATTGCCTCCATTTGCATTCCTCGCCCTTCATTTGTCCTCATCTGCCTCCATTTGCCTTCCTGGCCCTTCATTTGTCCTCATCTTCTCCATCTGCCTTCATATTCCTCCATATGCGTTCATATACCTTCATTTTCCTTAATTTGCCTCCATCTTCCCTCAATTGCCCTCATTTCCCTTAATTTATCCCGATCTGCCTTCATTTCCCTTCGTATGCCTCCATATTCGTCCATATGCCTTCATTTCCATTCATTTTCCTACACCTGCCTTCAATTTCCTTCAATTGCCTCTATTTGCCTTCCTCGCCCTTCATTTGTCCTCATCTGCCTCCATTTGCCTTCCTGGCCCTTCATTTGTCCTCATCTCCCTCCATCTGCCTTCATATTCTTCGATATGCGTTCATATACCTTCATTTGCCTTAATTTGCCTCCATCTTCCCTCAATTGCCCTCATTTCCCTTAATTTATCCCGATCTGCCTTCATTTCCCTTCGTATGCGTCCATATTCGTCATATGCCTTCATTTCCATTCATTTTCCTACACCTGCCTTCAATTTCCTTCAATTGCCTCCATCTGCCTTCCTCGCCCCTCATTTGTCCTCATCTGCCTCCATTTGCCTTCCTGGCCCTTCATTTGTCCTCACCTCCCTCCATCTGCCTTCATATTCCTCCATATGCGTTCATTTACCTTCATTTTCCTTAATTTGCCTCCATCTTCCCTCAATTGCCCTCATTTCCCTTAATTTATCCCGATCTGCCTTCATTTCCCTTCGTATGCCTCCATATTCGTCCATATGCCTTCATTTCCATTCATTTGTCTACACCTTCCTTCAATTTCCTTTATTTGCCTCCATTTGCCTTCCTGGCCCTTCATTTGTCCTCATCTGCCTCCATCTGCCTTCATATTCCTCCATATGCATTCATATACCTTCATTTTCCTTAATTTGCCTCCATCTTCCCTCAATTGCCCTCATTTCCCTTAATTCATCTTCATATGCCTTCATTTCCCTTTGTATGCCTCCATATGCGTTCATATGGCTTCATTTCTCTTCATTTACCTACACTTGCCTTCAAATTTCTCCATTTTCCTTCATTTAATTCCATTTGCCTTCACTTGCCTCCATATGCCTTCATTTCCATTCATTTTCTTACACCTGCCTTCAATTTCCTTCAATTGCTTCCATTTGCCTTCCTCGCCCTTCATTTGTCATCAACTGGCTCCATTTACCTTCATTTGCCTTCATATCTCTCCTCATTTGCTTTCATTTGGTTTTTGAAAATGATGCCAGTAGGCTATCTGCCTTCAATTTCCTTTAGTTGCCTCCATTTGCCTTCCTCGCCCTTCATTTGTCCTCATCTGGCTCCATCTACCTTCATTTGCCTTCATATCCCTCCTTATGCGTTCATATACCTTAATTTCCCTTAATTTTCCTCCATCTTCCTTCAATTGCCCTCATTTCCCTTAATTTATCTCCATCTGCCTTCATTTCCCTTTGTATTCCTCCATCTGCCTCCATTTATCTTCCCAGTTTCCCTTGATATGCCTCCATAAGCGTTCAGATGGCTTCATATTCTTTCATTTGCCTTCATCTGCCTTCAATTTCCTTTATTTGCCTCCATTTGCCTTACTCGCCTTTCATTTGTCCTCATCTGGCTCCATTTACCTTCATTTGCCTTCATATTTCTCCTCATTTGCTTTCATTTGGTTTTTGAAAATGATGCCATTAGGTTGAGGCATCTGAACAGGCGTGCAGTGAGTGGTTTTTTGTTGTTCAGTAACTAAAATTACCGTGTAGCACGTTTTTTTTATTGGGCTCTAATTTTACCGATTTTTGCGGGGTTTTTCCCCACAGAAAAATGCATCAAAATCGCCGATTTTGATACATTTTATAAACCGTTTGATGCAAATTATAAACCGTAAAAATTCAATCCTGACGCTAAAATTTAATCCACTGTGGACATGATATAAAACTTTTATCAAATAACACTTTAAAATGTAATGTAAAATCGTGTTGATGCCCATTTACTTAGAATATTTCCTTCAAAAACAAAACCATGAACTCAGAAATACAAAGTCTAATAGAACACAACTTCCCAGTGAAAATCGCACAAAATTAATTCCCGCAAGAAAAAGCACTCTTTTCCAAGCGGAAGAATTTGTTCTTGCAAAGCAAACAAAATCGCCCACTCGCAAAATTAAATTGCCGCAAAAAGTTAGTGCTTTTCCTTTCTTTTTAGTGCGGATTTGAGGTTGCAAATTGGAGTCATGAAAACTTGTTTTGGGCATCGTTCGGGTGAAAAATGACCAAATCCAGCTTTACATTGCACTTGAAGAGCACGTTACCAAATGGTGACAGGGCCTTAGCCAGTATGAGGCAAACCGAGGCACTTGTCTCCGTCATTTGTTCGTTTTATCAGTCGTTTTTTGCTTTTAACACCCTAAACACCTAGGAAGAGAATTTAACCATGGATATTGTGTCAGTCATAATTTTAACCATGGATATTGCCTCAGTCATAATTTTTTTTTCTGGCTACGGCCCTAGGTGAAAAAAGGCTGACTTTCAGCGAAAGCACAAATGCCCAGTATACTGGCCTAAGATTCGCTACTTTCTTTAGTTATACAGTCATCGGGAAATAGTCCGTCTCATCCTCAGTTTGTCAGAGTTTCGGCTACACCTCTACGCGTGGAGGAGAATAGAACTTTGTACATACAAACATATAACTTTATGGAAACTCGGTAAAATCTTCAGTGTATAAAAGTGACAATTTTATAATTAAAACATATGTATGCACTTCATTCACTGTTTTACAAGATTTCCGAGTGGGAAACCGATGATTGGAATAGTTGGTTTATTACCCTTTAAAATTGCCCTGTTGACTTGATGTTTCTTACATCTTGTACTTAGGAATACCACTATTAAACCCCGTTGTAGGTAAAGCTACGCTTTAGATAATTGGTGCGTGGCTTGGGCAGTGTTTGGTTAGTGCACGAATTTCGTCAATTGTGCTTCGTTTATTGAATAAGTCCGGCAAGTACACTCAGGGGCTAACTTGTCGAGGGACTTAAACATCATAACTGAATTTTGCTTTTTTCGTCTTACTAAGAGTGTATCCCTTTCAGCCTTTCTAGGAGTACCGGGGTATGTTAGAGCTTGTCTCTTAATTTGCCTTTGCGATCACCCTGGCTGCATGATTCTGTAATTTTTGCAGTTTGTTGCTCAAGGGCTACTAACCCATCCCAGACGGGGCTACAGTAGTCAAGATGGGGCTAGATTAGGGCGTTTTAAATTTGTATTGCAGTAGATTGAGAGACAAAGGGGGGTGTTCCGAAAACGTAGGGTCGAGGTGCGGGGTGCGGGGTGCGGGGTCCGGGGTGCGGGGTGCGGGGTGCGGGGTGCAGGGTGCGGGGTGGGGGTGGAGGGTGCGGGGTGCGGACTGCGGGGTGCGGGGTCAACAAAAACCGAAAAAAAAAACAAAAAACAAGAATAATAAAATAGCCAAAATAAAAAGAAAAAACAAAAGAAAAAAGGAAATGGATAGTTTTCAGATGGACGCAACCACAAAGCGACAGCAGACATTTGAGGCAAAGGACTTCAAATTCTACCTACTGATGGAATTTAGCTGCTGCCCATATTAGCGGGGTATTCGTAATTGGAAGGTGTAAATAAGGTGAGAGTGGACCAACAACTCCATTAGCTCTCCCTATTTCACACTTCGGACAAGAGCTCAAATTTATTTCGGCTCAAGCTCCCTTGCATAACAGTTATTTTATTGGGTAGATGGAGGCAGACAAAATGAAAGCAGGTGAAGGCAAACGAAGGCAGATAAAAGCAGAAGAATTGAAAAGAGGGTGGATGGTAAAGTGAAGGCAAATGAAAGCAGATAACATCAAGTGATGGCTGATAAAGCTAGATGGAGGTAGGTGAAAGCTTATGAAGGCAAATGAGGGACGGATGAAGGTAAATGAAGGCAGATGAAAGGAAATGATGGCAGATAAAGTCAAATGAGAAAGGTGAAGGGAAATGAAGGCCAAGGAAGGCAGATAAGGGAAGAGGATGAATGTTAATGAAGGCATAAACGAAGGCAAATTAAGGCACATGAAGGCATATGAAGACATATAAAGGAATACGAAGGAAGATAAAACTGAGGGCTATGAAGGGAAATGAAGGATGATCACGGCAAATGAACGCAGATAGAGGCAGATGAAGGCGTATGGACAAAGATGAAATAATACATGAAGGCAAACGAGGGCAGATGAAGGTAAAATGAAAGCAGATGAAGGCAGAGGCATGCAGATGATGGCGGATGTAGGTAGATGACTGCAGATGTGGAGGTGGAGGCGGCATGCAGGTGGAGGCCAATAAAGGCAAATGAAGGATATGAAATCAGATGAGGCAAGATGAAATGAAGATGACGGCAAATTATGGCAGATGGTGGGAAATGAAGACAAATGAAGGTAGGGGAATGCAGATGAAAGCAGATGAGCGTACATAAAGACGAATGAAGCCAGATTAATGTAGATGACGGCAAGTTAGGGAATATGATGGGAAATGAAGGTAGATGAAGGCAGATTAATGCAGATGACGGAAAATAAGGGTAGATGGGAAATGAAGGAAGATGAAGGTAGATGAAGGCAGATGGGAGAAGATGAAGGCGAATAAAGGAAGATTAATGCAGATGACGCTAATCAGGGCAGATGATGAGAAATGAAGGAAGATGATGGGAGATAAACGCAGATGAAGGCAGATGAGGTCAGATAAAGACGAATGACGGCAGATTGATGCAGATGATGGAAAATTAGGCCAGATGATGAGAAATGAAGTAAGATGAATGTAGATGAAGGCAGATGACGGCAAATAAGGGCAGATGATGGGGAATGAAGGAAGATGAAGGTAGATGAAGGCAGATGAAGGCAGATGAGGTCAGGTGAAGAGGAATAAAGGCAGATTAATGTAGATGGTGGCAAATAAGGGCAGATGATGGGAAATGAAGGTAGATGAACGCAGATGAAGGCAGATTAATGCAGATGAGGGCAAATAAGGGCAGATGATGGAAATGAAGGAAGATGAAAGTAGATGAAGGCAGATGACGGCAAATAAAGGCAGATGAGGGAAAATGAAGGAAGATGAGGCAAGATGAAGGCAGATGAAGTCAGATGAAGGCAGAAAAGGTCAGATGAAGACGAGTAAAGACAGATTAATGCAGATGACGGCAAAAAAGGGCAGATGATGGGAAATGAAGAAAGATGAAGGTAGATGAAGGCAGATGAAGGCAGATTAATTCAAATGATGGAAAATTAGGGCAGATGATGGAAATGAAAGAAGATGAAGGTAGATGAAGACGAATGAAGGCAGATGAAGGGAGATGAAAGAAGATGGATGCAGATGAAGGCAGCTGGGGAAAGATGAAGAGGAATAAAGGCAGATTAATGCAGATGATGGCAAATAAGGGCAGATGATGGGAAATGAAGGAGGATGAAGCGAGATGAATGCAGATGAAGGCAGATGAGGTCAGATGAAGAGGAATAAAGGCAGATTAATGCAGATGGTGGCAAATAAGGGCAGATGATGAGAAATGAAGGAAGATGAAGGAAGATGAAGACGAATGAAGGCAGATGAAGGAAGATGGATGCAGATGAAGGCAGCTGGGGAAAGATGAAGAGGAATAAAGGCAGATTAATGCTGATGATGGCAAATAAGGGCAGATGATGGGAAATGAAGGAAGATGAAGGTAGATGAACGCAGATGAAGGCAGATGAGATGAGATGAAGAGGAATAAAGGCAGATTAGTGCAGATGGTGGCAAATAAGGGCAGATGATGAGAAATGAAGGAAGATGAAGGTTGATGAAGATGAATGGAGGCAGATTAATGTAGATGACGGCAAATAAGGGTAGATGATGTGAAATGAAGGAAGATGAAGGTAGATGAACGCAGGCGAAGGCCAGATGAGGTCAGATGAAGAGGAATAAAGGCAGATTAATGCAGATGGTGGCAAATAAGGGCAGATGATGAGAAATGAAGGAAGATGAAGATAGATGAAGACGAATGAAGGCAGATGAAGGAAGATGAAGGAAGATGGCTGCAGATGAAGGCAGCTGGGGAAAGATGAAGAGGAATAAAGGCAGATTAATGCAGATGATGGCAAAAAAGGGCAGATGATGGGAAATGAAGGAAGATGAAGGTAGATGAATGCAGATGAAGGCAGTTGAGATGAGATGAAGAGGAATAAAGGCAGATTAATGCAGGTGATGGTAAAAAAGGGCAGATGATGGGAAATGAAGGAAGATGAAGGTAGATGAATGCAGATGAAGGCAGATGAGATGAGATGAAGAGGAATAAAGGCAAATTAATGCAGATGGTGGCAAAAAAGGGCAGATGATGGGAAATAAAGGAAGATGGAGGTAGATGAATGCAGATGAAGGCAGATGAGATGAGATGACGAGGAATAAAGGCAGATTAATGCAGATGGTGGCAAATAAGGGCAGATGATGAGAAATGAAGGAAGATGAAGGAAGATGGATGCAGATGAAGGCAGCTGGGGAAAGATGAAGAGGAATAAAGGCAGATAAATGCAGATGATGGCAAATAAGGGCAGATGATGAGAAATGAAGGAAGATGAAGGAAGATGGATGCAGATGAAGGCAGCTGGGGAAAGATGAAGAGGAATAAAGGCAGATTAATGCAGATGATGGCAAATAAGGGCAGATGATGGGAAATGAAGGAAGATGACGGTAGATGAACGCAGATGAAGGCAGATGAGATGAGATGAAGAGGAATAAAGGCAGATTAATGCAGATGGTGGCAAATAAGGGTAGATGATGGGAAATGAAGGAAGATGACGGTAGATGAACGCAGATGAAGGCAGATGAGATGAGATGAAGAGGAATAAGGGCAGATTAATGCAGATGGTGGCAAATAAGGGCAGCTGGTGAGAAATGAAGGAAGATGAAGTTGATGAAGACGAATGGAGGCAGATTAATGCAGATGACAGAAAATAAAGGCAGATGATGCAATGAAGGAAGATGAAGGTAGATGAACGCAGGCGAAGGCAGATGAGGTCAGATGAAGAGGAATAAAGGCAGATTGATGAGGATCGTGGCAAATAAGGGCAGATGATGGGAAATGAAGGAAGACGAAGGCAGATGATAGCAGATAAAGGCACATAGAGAAAGATGAAAGTAGATGATGGGAAATGAGGGGAAACAAAGGTAGATGCATAGAGATGAACGCAGATGAGAAGAGGTGGGTCAGATGGGTTCAAATGAGGCCAATTATAGGCGTATGCTGGCCTATGAATGCACTTAATATATGTTTTAATTTTAATGTTGTTTTTCATTTTGGGGAATCGTGGTGGGTATATCCATGAGATCTCTGCCGAATTCTCAACACGAGTGCACAGAAAGTGTCAGGCGTTCCACTCGAGGGGAATGGGATCAACTGTCACCAGTGACACGCGGTCAAAACAAATATGGCGGATATTTCGAACAACGCGGACAAACAAGGAGTGTCTAAAGGGGTAGCGAAGAGAAAATATTTGCTGCTAGATGACGAGTTAGAAAGATTAGAATTCGAATTGAGGGACAACCCGGTTAACAAAAGCTATGGTTTGTGCACATTCTTTTAAGATTTTAAAGCTAACAGTTATAAGATATACAACTGGCTTAACATGCTTGTTGCACTCTCGGTCTCCAGCTCCGATGAAGATATTTAAATTATCAGAAGTGGAATCTGTGGCTATCAAAAAATGGGGAAGTATGGAAAAAATGGAAGCTGAACAGGAAAGGAGAAAACAGCAAAACTTAAAATTGGAGAGCAGAATGGAAGAAGAGAAGCGACATTTCTGGGACCGTGAAGAAATTTTTGGACCTCTGAAGAATTTCATGGTAAACATAGAGCTGCCTGCAGAGCGAGTTTCATCTTATTTCAAAGAAAAAATTGATAACACTCAAGGTGAGTTGAAGCCTTGGGGACAGGGACAGGGACAGGGGAGCGGGAACCAGGGAGAAACAGGGTGGGAAGTGTACAGGAGGCGGGGAAAGAGGGGGCTGGACCCAGGGGGTGTTCTTCCTAGTAATGGGCTAATGGGGATGTGCCGCTGGATGGGGTCGCATTTTCACGACTGGATTGACTATAATGGGGTTGCATTTTCATTAGAAGCTAATAGAGTTACTATAATGGGGTCACACATTTGCGGGATATCAGGGGTAAGTAAATTCCGGCAAGTAGGGATTTGGGGTATATTTGCCCAAAAGTGACTAACATGGGGTCTATAACTGGCTACAGAATAGACTATAATGGGGTAGGGGTTCAGAGAGGCCAGCGGCACATACCCAGCAAAAATTGACCCAAGTACCCCCCTGGGGGGCTGGAAGCCGGATTTTCCTAAGGTGGCAGGAAGCATGACAAACGCCGGGGAAAAAATTATACAGCATTACATAACACTTTGCAATCAAATTAGTGCAAACAGGTGGTAGCCAACAAAAAAGGTGGGAACAGGGATAAAAGGGCACAGAAAGATGGGAGTTTGGACCCCCCCCCCCAACCTCCCTCTCATTCTATAGACGTGGAGTTTCAGGGCTTGAATTGGTGACATAAATTGGGTAGAAAAATACACTATAAGAGTAAGGTATAGCAGAAGCATTTGGCACTAGCCTGGTAATACTCTGTTACCAGGGGTTCTTATTTTTGTTCCTGACTTTTTGCCCATTTCAGCTTTTCTCAATCCTTGTTATCTGCTCCTGGATCTAAAGGATGATTGAGTTGTGATTGACCACTATCACACTGAACAGAAAACAGTGAATTTTCCTCTACCTTTTGGACAGCCTTGACCAACTGTGCAAATTGAAAAGAAGTTTAAAATAATATGGCTTTGTTCTTTGAAAGATGTTCTAGTTCGGGAGTTACCATAAGATTGTAGTTTCATGAACTCGCTAGTGTGGGAGAGAGGCGTTTGGGAGGGTGAGAGCAAGGGGGTGGGGTGGGTGACAGAAGAATATCCCCTGGCCCTAATACTTAACGTCTGTCTCTGTAGATAGAGTTGGATTATCAGCTAGTGTTGTTCACATACTTAGTCATAAAATTCTCATTCCTAGTCGCCAGTGGAAAAGATGAGAGCCTGTTTGACTGTGATGTTATCTTGTGCTTTTGTGACTGCCTTCACAGTGTACCTCCTGACTGTATGTATTGGCTTAATGCTGTTGAAAACTCAGGAGACATGTATTTAACTCTGCTACAACAATATGAGCTAAGGAATCCTGTCATTTTCTTCTAATTATAACATTGATTATACAGATTTTCTTCGATTATAACATTTTCTCAATGGGAAAATTCAAATTTAGATCAATAATGTAGGAATTATAAACAGAAAATTCCAGCTTACTGTCACTGAGCAAACTGGAGGAGATTCATGCAAGATTGTTGCTATGGTGGGTTTGTTGCTTATGGCAGAAATTTGCTAGGTAAGGTCTACATTACCCCTAGATGTCCAGCTAACCCAAAAAACTAATTTTCTAAAAATACATTTTTGTCCTGAAGGGTGACCTAAAATGTCCTCGCCAAAGTCCCTTCAAGGTTTTTTACTCTATGTGAAGTGCTTTTGCACTTCAATACAATGATTTTATGCTGAGGGTGCTTGAGCCAAGTTATACACGTAACGCATGCAGACCACTTTGTTTCAGTTGTGGCACGAAAGGTATTCAAGGAGTTTCCAGAAGCAAGACAAGTTGATAAGCAGACACCTTATAATGAAAGACGGAAGATGGGACACTTCTCTTGGACTACCAGCAAGTCATTAGAGAAAATCATAGTCAATTTCTATGTAGTACATAAAGTAAGTAAATGTTCTTTTTATGAAAACACCTCCCTCAAACCCAAGCCCTGTAGTTGAAACATTAATAGAAAGAAGAAGAACTCTTTTCAATTTGTCACGTGCATGGGAAACAATTTACACTGCAGTAGTTTTTTGATAAGTTCTGAGACTCGATAGAAAGGTAACCTAGCTATTCAGCTGTTATCAATTTCAATACGTTTACTGTCAAAGTCTAACTTTTGTGAACCTATTTTTTAGCCTATCAATCTTATAGAGATTGTGGAAAAATCATTTGTGTGTTCAAGGTACAGTAAAACCCCGATATAGGGAACCCCGGTATCACCGTATAACGAACCTCGGTATTACCGGTATTACCGTATAACGAACCCCGGTATTACCGTATAACGAACCTCGGTATTACCGTATAACGAACCCCGGTATTACCGTATAACGAACCTCGGTATTACCGTATAACGAACCCCGGTATTACCGTATAACGAACCCCGGTATTACCGTATAACGAACCCCGGTATTACCGTATAACGAACGACGGAAGACGGAAGAACCTCGGTATTACCGTATAACGAACCTCGGTATTACCGTATAACGAAGAACCTCGGTATTACCGTATAACGAACCCCGGTATTACCGTATAACGAACCCCGGTATTACCGTATAACGAACCTCGGTATTACCGTATAACGAACCTCGGTATTACCGTATAACGAACCCCGGTATTACCGTATAACGAACCCCGGTATTACCGTATAACGAACCCCGGTATTACCGTATAACGAACCTCGGTATTACCGTATAACGAACCCCGGTATTACCGTATAACGAACCTCGGTATTACCGTATAACGAACCTCGGTATTACCGTATAACGAACCTCGGTATTACCGTATAACGAAGAACCTCGGTATTACCGTATAACGAAGAACCCCGGTATTACCGTATAACGAACCTCGGTATTACCGGTATTACCGTATAACGAACCCCGGTATTACCGTATAACGAACCCCGGTATTACCGTATAACGAACCCTGGTATTACCGTATAACGAACCCCGGTATTACCGTATAACGAAGGGTGACCTAAAATGTCCTCGCCAAAGGGTGACCTAAAATGTCCTCGCCAAAGTCCCTTCAAGGTTTTTTACTCTATGTGAAGTGCTTTTGCACTTCAATACAATGATTTTATGCTGAGGGTGCTTGAGCCAAGTTATACACGTAACGCATGCAGACCACTTTGTTTCAGTTGTGGCACGAAAGGTATTCAAGGAGTTTCCAGAAGCAAGACAAGTTGATAAGCAGACACCTTATAATGAAAGACGGAAGATGGGACACTTCTCCTGCGTGCAGGAAATACATACAGGAGACGTGTGCACGCAAGCTGTGACAGGCAATTCTTTTATGGCTAAACTTAATAAAACTTGAAACGATCGTTACCTTTTTGCAGCTCTGCATTAGGTCCTATGTAAACTCAAACGCCACTGTGTGCCATTCACTGCAGCCATATCTCTCGGGAAATGCACTGACCTAGCGGTCAAACACAACTCTGAGGGTAACCCTCGCCTCAAGCTTTGTCCTGTGTTTGTCCCACCAGTCTCGAGCCACTGCTGAATGTCATGATCACTTTTCCCCCTTGCTCCTGTCCTTGCCAATCTTTTGAAGGCACGCCATGAGAAGATCTGGGTAGAGCAATACGAGGGCCCCGAGGTTTTATCGTCGTTAGGTGAATGACACGCTCAGAACAGGATGCCATTTATTTGTCAACGTACTTCACTATACTCAAGGACGTTTTACCATGGAAAAGAAAACCGATCATGCATGTTCTGCCCTTCTTGGGTGTTTTAATCGATAATACTGTTGCCCGCTCGATCATCACCAGTACCTGTCGCAAAAAAGGTTTCAAAGCCTTGCTCAGCAATTATTTCAGTATTGCACACCCTTGTCTGTAATAACCAGTTACGGTCCTTCGACATATCGGTTTGAAAAAAGCCAACAAAGTGCTCCTTTGATATCGTCGCTTCGGGAGACCATGAATGTTGGTCCCGCCCGGAATTCCAGACCTGCAGGATGATGCCTTACCAACTGAGCCACCCAGGCGATGTGTTAATGTTTTATTCTATTCTCTCGGCAGTTACTAAAACTTTTGAGGATAATATGGAGCTCCCAGTCAGAATCTATACCAACGTAAATAAAGGTTCAGCGTCAAGATGAATAGCTACAAAGAAAGAAGAGCGAGTGTGACTCCGACAAAATCAGGAAAAGAAAGGAAAGAGGTTGAAATTATTTATTTTTTCAGCGAGTTAAATTGATAATGAACTTTAATATCAGAAAAGAGATACAATAAAAAGAAGAGTAGAGAGTTGCTAATTGGTTAAAAAATAAACTTGTAACAAAAAAAACTGAAGGTACGTCTGTTTGATTTATCTTTCACAGATTGTTATATAATCTTATCTTGCTTTTCTCCTTAACAGTCATTTACTGTTTCGTCGATCGCGAGAATCTGTGCTAGTGCATGCATGTCAATGGTTCAACAGCCCTTTTTCTCACTTCGTTTTATAGCTTCCTTATTTTCGATTATTTAGTTTTATTTTGCATGTTTTAGATACGCGTTTTATCGAACAAGATATCCGTTAGTTGCTGTCTAGATTGGCTGCTGTTTCAGTTTCCCACCAAAGTATCGAAATTTTTTTTTGCGTATCCGCCTACTGACTTACATGTTATTAACAAATGCTACCAAATATACAACTTGAGATTTTACAGAGCAAAACAGGATGAGTAGATTGGGGGGAAAATTGCAGGATTGCATGCGAGGATGGAAGTGGATTTGCAGCAGTCGTTGAATTTGATTTCGTGATAGGCCATCAAGAGATCAAAATTGCGATTCTGACATAACTTTGAGACTTTTTAGCAATTATTTTTCTCTCGTTTTTATACTTCCTTGCGTCATCGCTTTTGCGATTTTCAATCGGCTTACAATTTCAACACAATAAAGCTTACGACAGCAACTACAGGAACGCGTTATGTCAGCCGAGTTACTGTCCGTTTCAGCTTCTACTCGTCCCAGTGTATGCGCTGGGATGCTAAAAAAAGCTGTTGCAAAAGTGTTTTTTTAAATAAGTCAAAAGAAGTGCCCTTGGGTTACGTAAGCTTCCATTATTAGAACAAATCATTGAAATATCCACATTCAGACAACAACCGCTTTCTTATGGAAATTTCATTGTCTTTGTATATCTAAACGCCGGAAAGAATAACCATCAAATCAAATTTCATTCAATTTTAATAAATGTTGTTTGTTTGTATGGTTGACTGAAAAATAGACTTCTTCGAGTCCGTCGCATTAAGAAAAAACCTAGTTAAGAAATGCGTTCTTGCCGTGCGTGACGCCTTATTAACACGTTATAAATAAATTCAATAATGATAAGGTACTTGAAAATGTGTCGTGATCTAGTACTCGAATGCCCATTTTGAGCATTTTGTGCGATAACGATCGTCGACCACTTGAAATACCTGGCGGCGTAAATGTCAAAAGGAAACAAGAATTGACAAAAAAGTAGTCACAAGTATCTTTTAAAGATGCATTTGCTTGGGGAGTATTGATGCTGTACGCTCAGTCAGCGTACATGTTAATGCCATTAGCCGCGCACAAAGGTCTATTCATTGATAACAATACTTAGGGAAAGTCCCTTCCCCAAAGGCAAGCTAGCGTAATTGTTTTAAAACTTCCTATAATATGAGCAAAAGGAAACCGCAAACACCAATTTAGGTCAGGGCGCAATGAGTCACTTTCTGTGTTCACCCCGTGCAACAGTCTGTTTCATAATCAGAGCGGTACAGCGTGTGTGAAGCCGCAGATTAGAAACTCCGGCGCCCACACAAAGCGTAACAAATCCCTTATACAAGCGGTTTAGAACTAGCCCAGGTATGTGAATAGCCGAACATGTTTGTCCTTTTTATGACGTATTTTCTGTCAATTTGATGCGAAACGGATTTATTAGCTGATGGAATGGGCTTCACCAATATCGCTACTGCAAGAGGTGTATCTATAGAATTACCGTAGGAGATTGATATTCATGTGCTTTTTCCACGTTTATCTGTCTTTTTCTTTTGTAAAGAGCTGATACTTCATGGGACCAACCGAATTAGTTTAATTATTATTTTTATTTTGCGAACCACAAATTATCAGAGTTTAGTTTTTAATGTCAAGTGCCAACATACCGCAGCCTTTAGTTTTCCTTTCATCATGGCTTGTCGTTTTCACTTGAATGTAGGATTTTAATCAGTCCCGGATATGATATGAGGGTTCTCGCTGAGCAAAACTTATTTAAGTCAAACAAAGCAGGAAAAAACAATCTGAGTTTAAAGAATAACATTTAGACGGTCTCTTCGATTATTTTGAAAACTAATTAACGAAATCGTGGCCTGCCGCCGAAATAACTTTTAGTGTTGACACAACGCGTGGTTTCGCGACATTTAAATGTACAGCTAATCGGATGTCGCCTTGGTTATTTTAAGTTCAAAGAATTCGGCTTGTCCGACGGATTGCTGAGACTCTTCAGAGTAATCAAATCAGTTGAAGCTCTTGTATTTTCCATCAATGGAATGCGAAATCAAAATTCATTAGATGTGCCCTTGAGGTCACATGACTCTTTTGTTATTGTAATTCATTGTTACTGTGGCAACTCATCTACTTTACAGCCGGTTTGGTCAGTCAGAGTTGCTTAGTAAGCAAATTCTGGAGCTAGTTTTCGACTGATCGCTCGGGAAATTTGAATTTTCTACCTCGCCGCGACTCTTGTGTCCTTATTCACCCATACCTCTTTTCGCGGAACTGTTCAGCCGTATTATCAGTGAAAGAATGTAGTTTGTTATTTCTTGCCTGAATTTAAATGTTACTATATTTCAGACATTTTAGTGCTGGTCGATGGCTTTTTTGTGTGTGACAATATGTTAGTGCGGTGTACGAAAAAACGGAAATACAAGTATCGCTTAATTAGTTATAGGGCTTGAGGTATTTGCAGAGCAACCTAAAGGCGCTATGTCTGTTACGATGGACTGACACACCCATTCATGTACGGGGTAACTCTAAGGCCATAATTTTGCCGTCAATCAAGAACTGAGGATACATTTTTCAATCAGTAGCTGAGGAGTCTGAATACTCATTGTCAGCCGAGATCGTGAAACCTATTTAAGGCTGAATGTGCTTGATTGTTTTTACTGAAAAATAACTAAAATTGTGATTGAGAAATTCATCACCCATCTCAAACCCTCTTACCTGTTTGAGTCGGAGTGGGAGTGGTTCACAGTCAACACGGAGTAAAGCGAACAATGCTCTGTTCAGCAGCGTACAAAAGAATGAAAAGCAATTCATCAGTTTGAATTCAACTCATGGTAGTTGGTGAAAACAGAAAAACTCGGTCTGAGAAGTGCTAATTGTTCTTTCTGTCGCTTTTATCACCAGGTGTGGTCAGTCCTGATGGCGGGATTGCCAAATAGACCTCCCTCAGTTTGCGCGCTCTCACCTCAAGAACTCTCATACGAGACAGCTGAAGTCGACAAAATCCATATCCCAGCTAACGCCCTGATAGTCGCCGAAAACGAGGTGATATTCCTGGCAATAGCAAACAGTTTGAAAGACCTGAAGGCGGTGCTGATCGCAGGCGCTGGTTACGTTTACTTTGGAAAACTAAACTGCCGCATAGTGTTCCTGCTCAAACCTCGCGGGCCAGTTGCGGTCATCCAGAGCATCAAAGCACTGAAACCCAAGGCCGGTGTCTTCCTCGGGTTTTGTAAAACTCTACAAAGCAGACCTAACGAGAAGAGCAGAGCTTATGAGATCGGTGATCTGATTGTCGCTGAAGAGGTACTTCGCAAGGTCTGCAGACACGGAAAACTAGAAAGTAATGCTTGCAGCGAATATTTAATTAACGTGTTTGAGCATGGCAAGTTTGGTTGGGCCCCTCCCAAGTACCGCAAACAGGCGGTGCATGTTGGTAAAGTTCTTCAAGTAGGACTGGATTTCACGAAAAATGAAAAAGCCAGCTCAGCGGCTATAAAAACCACAAGCTTGGGTGAGTTTTACTAACCTCTATTTTGAGTGACAGCTAAGCAAGGGCCTTAAACAGTTCTCACTTTAATTTTGTTTGCCAAAATTATGTACTAGAGTAACCGCCAGAAAGGTTTGCAAAACAATAAAATTTTTATCATGCCCTCCTTGTTAATCAAATGTCCTAGATGTGACATTGTTACGAAAATTGTCTAGTTTTATTCCGAACGTTCAGGAACATTCTCTAGAACTCTCCAGAACATTATTGCTGAGTCATTCAAATAATTATGTAATCTCTTGGAACAGTAAGCAGTTATGTAATGTTGCTAAAAATAGTGTTATGTTCAGTATAAGTAAGCCGCTTGCAGTTTATTTAAGCAGTTTTGAGAAGGAGTTTTGAGAAGACGTTTTTCAGAGCAGTGTGGGCAGTAAGTTTAGAGTTTGTTTCTGTGGCTGTGTGCCAAACTTGGTGAGGTGGATGTGTGCCGAGTTGTGTACTGTGTAAGACGAAGAGTCCGTGTGGCATTGAGTCGAATAGAAGTGCCGTAAGCTGTGAAGACTACTTCAGTTTGGAATAAATCCGCTTGTTGCTGTTACCGACAACCCTGCGGTCTGTCTCACAAACGAATTACTCCTTTAACGATACTCGTAACAGACATACGTACAACCGCTTTACATTATATTAATTTTCTATAGTTCTTAGGATGCATTCTGCAAGGGGTTGATAAAATTTGATGTCGTCATTTTTCAGATTTTAAGTTTTTCCCTGAAACCTCATTAATCAAACTTTGGGAATTGTTTCTTGAGCTTTTACAAAATTTCGCATCGTCACAGAATTTCAAAATGTATAGACAGTCGGAAACTGTCCATACAAAGTCGTGAATGTTAGAACTGGGACGTTTGGTAAAAAGTACTTGAGTTGAAGCCCGCGAAGAACCGAGTTCTAACTTTCATCGAGAGATAGGCAATTTAAAAAATTTCTTCTTTGCACCTTTTCTATACCAGTGCCAAATAAAGCAAAGTTACAAATTATCTGAACTTGAGACCTCGAATTCGAATCTTGAATCATTACAGCTATGAAGCTAAACAAACGAATACGAATCGAAAGCGAGAGAGTGACAACTTGACGGTAGTCAATGAAAGCAGATCTCATAGCGACTTATTTACTCCGTTTTCTCTTCTTTCAGATATACTAGAATGCTGCAGGGGCCTGGAAAAAGAATGGATCTCAATTGTAGGAGTGATTGGCACTCAGCGTTACCATAGCGACGCCTCATGGGAGCAGTATGTTGCCGTGGTCTTGAGTTCCTTTGTTAACAAAGTGTTACAAAACGACCAAGTGTTTGCCATCTTGGGAGGAGAGGGTAGGGTACCCAGAGAAAACACTCCTTCCCCATGCAACCCTCTACAGGAAACCGTGTCTCTTAAAGGTAGGATGGAGTAAGGCATGTGGCATGTTCGTTTTTCCCTTGTGCTCAAAAATGTTGGGCGAAAAGCCCTTTTCAAGGAGCCCAGTATATTGTATAAGACTATGTCTACACTATACAGGATAGCTTTTGTGCCAGTTCGAAAACCGTGTCGGATAAGCCTCTTGTTCACGTGTAAAACGCTGATTTCGGCACGACTTTAGTACCGGAGCGATGCAGTGCCGCTCTGGAAAGTGAAATCTTGAAAGTGCATGGTCATATATCGGACAGGTTTTCGTACCAGTCCTTAGTCTAGTGTGAACATAGTAGATGCAAAGCGAAAGTTAATAACTTGGAGGGAGAATTGGAGCCTGCTAAAAGCGAATTGCAAATTAATGTTCTAGTCTGGCCCATTTCTGTTCATACTAAGTCGGAGAAGCTTTCGCGTGGACACGATAAGATAACGGTATAACGTAGACATCGCCTCAGTATGTATTTTCATTGATAAATGATCTGACGTCACCCTCTGTACCATGTGCATCCCAAGGGGCATCGAAGTTCGAAACAAGAGTACACTTAGAAAATAACAAAGTTCAAGCCGAGTTATGTTTACAAAATATTGAGAAACACAGCTCCACATAAAAGTAGTGCTCAGCAGAATTTGTTTGAAGGTCGCACGTCGGGTCTCATCCACTGACTCGCTAATCGAGCCACGGGTTGCCTCTCGAAGTGAAAAATTAAGCTGCGAGGACTCTTTAATTGTCGGAAATTTCTTAGATACACAGTCTTTGAGACTTCGAAAAATGCCTTACTCCCCTCTCAAACCAAAAAGAAGTGCTGTGAGTCGGAGAGGAAGATTTAGTGGCTTAATGAGGATGCCCATGTCACTGCTAAGTTTTACCACTCACTAAAGTCACCAGGGACAGTTTTCAAGACAGATTCTGGCGTTGAAGGCAAATAACAATGGAACCAGCTTCTTTCTATCAGATCGAATAATTTTCTGAAAAATTTTTTGTTGCACCCAGAAAAATAACTTCTTTCCTAATGCAAAGCCTTCCACTACACTTAAACAATGAACTCAACACGTACCGACGACAACCTGGAGAAAACACTTACAAGAACGACTCGATTGGTTTTAGTCTTACTCCTTATTAGTTGAGAAAGTAGTACATATTTTTTCCTTGAGCAATTACGATTCAATAGAGCAAAACTAAAGCAAAATAAACCGCTCTTTTGCGCTATTATTTTTTCTGGCAGGATACCAGGTTACAGGCTCTGATCTTACTCAAGAGCAACTCCAGAGACAGGCAGAGATGTACTGGGCTCAACTCAAAGACGCTTTTGATCAAGGATACTTCCATCTTCCACAGCGCAAGATACACTCAGAGATCTCCCTGCAAGATGAGTTCAGGATAACGACGTTCAGCAAAACTCCCGTAGAAAACAGCGACGAAAAGATTGACAGGAGATCAGCTTTGGGTTTGTACGAACAAGCAACAAAGCTAGTCGCACCAGTGAGAAAACCACAGTCTTTTAACACTGAAAGTCAACCACGCTTAGGGGGATCTCGACGCATAGCTCTTCCACCCCTCCCCTCTTACAAAGCAGAAAACACTGAGATCAAAACAGCTTCATCTGTCCAGCGGAAGATGTCAGGCCATGCGCAGTCTTCTTGCTCTACTCTGACCTCCAGCATGGCTGTCACCATGCAAGCTGCTCTGCTGCCCTTGGGAGCCTCAATTCAGAACCAAGGGAGCTGCTTCGAAGTCATCCGAATCAGGGCAGAGGAGAGGGCAACAGTCGGCAGGCATGACGGCGGAATCCTTCCTCCGATAACGCGAGGACAGAACAAAGTATGATTCGTTCACACACGATTCTTAAAGTTTCGTAGTGACTTTGCCGCGAGAATATAACAAAGTATGATTCAATGCGCATGCTGAGTTCTAGCTAAACTGATAATAGTAAGTTTCAGCGGATTTGCTTCACTCCACAGTTTGTAAGTGGTCTTTATTTGTTAATTAATTTGTATACTTGAATACAGTAAGATTTCTTGTAAGCGACCTCAAAAAATGACAGGAAAGGTGGTCGCCTTGGTGAAGTTGCTCCTTAAACGGGTTCTACAATATAATAATTTGACAGGAAAACAAAATTTAGTATCATGGACAAGTATCCGTTTGAGAGAAGTTGACTTTCAGGGATCGAGGATTGCTGTTTTTTTCGGAGCGACTAACAAGTGGCAGGCGAAGCGAGTTGGCGAGTAGGATTGGGTGGGAAAAAATGAAAAGTGACTTTTTCTCCTCTCCTGCTCAGCTCGTAAGTGGAGGGCTCCTCCGCCGCCGGAATATCTTAGGCTTGCATCTTCATTTTATTCCCTCTTTATTTGTCCTGCTCACTCAAAGTTAATTTTACTGCACTTTCAAACGGAATTCGTATGGCATCAGTTGTCGAATTGTAGCCATTATAATACTACGATTTGCATTAGCGATAAAAAAATACAAAATCTCTCAAAATAAAGTTTTCTTACCTTTACTTTATTGACCTCGGTATGTCCCGGCTTGTTTAAAAGAATTTTTCTAGTGGACAACCTCACAACACTAGCGGATCGTGCGCGTCACGTTTCCACGCGGCAGGCGATTTTCGCGCTCGTGATTGCTCGCGTGTTCTATTTTGCTCAAATGAGTGGGAAGAGAGACTGCTAGCAGTCTATTAGCTTGCGTGCAGACGTCTCCTATTTCCTTTACTTCAAAGTAGTCTATCTCACTTCCAAACAAAAATATTACAAAGAGTGCGTGATTTAATTTGATTTAATTTAATACGTTTGCCACGACAGTTACAATGAGAGATAATTAACAAAAATTCAATCCGTAATCAGCCCAGGTGTAGTGTGTGAGTTCATTCTAAGATTTGAAGTTAGGGGTCGAAGCGATAGAAATAGCTAGAATAGTTCAAAATAAAACTTCGTTGTTTACAAGAGCCGTAATAAAAAGATTTGTAACGAACCAAGAACGGCACAAAAATAAAACTCTTACAAAATAAAGCTTTCTCAGTTCCTCACGGCTTTTTTTAATTGTCTCTTGGTGTGGTTAGGCGGTTAGCGACGTTAGCATTTTTTTTTTCAGCATGCGTCGGTCGGAATCTCGCCCAGTGATCTTGCCATTTTTTTTCATGGCAGCAGTGTTATCGTTCGTCGTCATTTCATTTCGATCATGTCGCTGTTTCAACGCTGTGTCACTTGTCGCATCTAAAAGGGCCTCATTCATCCTCGGATACCCAGGGGCAGCTAGTTGGGGCGACAGGATTTTCATAGGCGAAAGTTTACAACAAGAACGTGAGAGCCCCTGGGCATTTACTCTTACCGAACGAGTTCCAGAAGCGTTTGAAATTTCTGGCCAATCAGCGAGCGGAATTCAAACGCTTCTGGAACTCGTTCGGTAAGAGTAAATGCCCAGGGGCTCTCCCGTTCTTGTTGTAAACTTTCGCCTGTGAAAATCCTGTCGCCCCAACTAGCTTCCCCTGGGTCTCCGAGGATGGGCCTCATTACGCCTTGCATCCTTGCATGGCAGGTCCCGCGGATAGATGGCGGTCCGCTGGCCGTTACGTGCGCCCACGGTACTCACTTCATAAGAAAACCACTGAGAAATTCAAATTTTCATTCTGAATCAAATCAACCGGCCAAGTTGTCTTCGTCGCCTCGAGCGAAAAAGTTAGCAATGCTAGAACTTCTAGAATTGCCTCGTGGTTTCTCTGAAATATTGCTATCCTTCGTATGTTTTCGAGTCGTGTATTTTTTGCTCAGTAATTTTGGATCGCTTCCTTCCTCGCTCGCTTGTAATCGGCACCTCCACGGAAAATATGGGTCAACAGGAATATCAGGGTTTCATTCATTCATACGTGCATTGCAGCCGTCTTGTCAGTTTACAGGTAGGATATTGTGTCCTTTATCTCTTTGTTCCTTAATAAGATCGGCATCTTTGGCCTCTCGTTAAGAGTAAGGGTACGGGTAGTTGGTTGGCAGGGGCGTATACCTACTTAGTACCTCCTACGGTGGAAACCCGGCCCCCATATAACAAAGTGCCAAATAGGCCCACAGTCCCGGGAAAGTATGTATGCTCGTTATAACGGAGGTTCGTTATAAACGAAACCCCGTGGTAACTAAAACTGTGGGAAAACGACCAAAATCTTCGTTATAAACAGGGTTTAGCTAATAATTATTTTGTCTTAAAATTAAACGGTGTTGCACCACAGAGGGCCCAAACAATCTGACAATCTGACAATCTGTTCGAAATTTGACGGATTTGTGTGGGAATATGACGAGGTTCGTATTTAGAGCAAAATATTGAGGATAATGTTGATATTTTTCTTCAAGATAATGAGGTAAACGCCAAACACACAATCTTCAAAATCGCCAATATTCGCTATTTACAGCTGCACGGACGACAAAATACAACAATTGAGGTAATAGTCTGGGAACAGGGTGAATCGGCGTTAATGGCTCAGCATGAAAACGAGGCTAGGACATTAAGCTTGCTTTATTTGTTTTGTCAAGGGAAAAATTACGGTGAAACCTACAATACTACATAATACAATGTTTCTGATACATTCAGTGCACTTGAAGAGGGTAAAGGTGGTCACGTGATCTATACAACATGAAATCGAGGCCGGGAATCGGTAACTGAAAATAGAGCCCTCCCTCTTCCTGATATCCTAGTAAGTACAGTTATACTTATTTAGGTCTATAAAACTTTCTTATGTGCTATTTTATCGGCAATTAATAATAGCAAGGTAATCATAAATTATTTCGTCATAGTCATGTGAGTGAGGCTGGTACTAGCTGATAAGAACAATAAATAGGTAATACAACGCTTTCTTGCCGAATTTTCACTTGCCAAGCTTTGGAACTGTCTGACAGCTGCACACATGAGTTCTTACTTAACAAAGAGTTCTTTTGAAGTCAAATACATCTAGCTAGATACAGTTACATACCATTGAAGGTCACCATCACCATTTTCATCATCATTATGATCTGTCTCCAAGTGATCATCGTGAGAACAAACATTGTCGCAGGCCTCTCCATCAGAACAGGTGCACAGGTCCGTGCAATTGAGTCCTGCTTTGCGCCACTGTCATCTGTTGGTAGAGCATCTCTTCTTGGTACAGGCACACTTCACAAGTTGGATGATTGCCTCAGGAGCTGGCGGTAGTTTAGTAATCCCAGCTAGCCATTTCTCTCCCTTTCTTTCCCAGCCATAGTTCTGGGGCGGCGGAAGCTGAGGATTTAGAATCCGGTCGTTGTTCCAGACCATTAACTGGTAGAGCGCACAGAGAATTGTCACGTGCAGTGCATCCTGTGTAGAGGGAAGCCTCTCTGATTGTGCTTGTTTCTTCCTAAAGAGCCACCATCGAAGTTCTTTTACCTCTGTTATAGTGGTCTTCGGGAGGCAAAATTGGCACACGAGCTTCTCAATTGCAGTCTCCGTTTCAGCTGTTGGATTTTCATTCACTTTAAGTGTTTCTAGTTTGGTAATAACATCTTCATCAGCTTCTTGAAGAATCTTCCACCAGGCAAGCTTGTCTTTACCTGAGAAACTGCCGGTGTTATCAGCTCCACTAATGGCATGGGAGGCGGGGAGTGCTGCTGTCTTTCCTTGGACAGTCGGTCGTAACTTGATCACTCGTTGATTCGAGCCCTTTCCCGTGACAAATGACGTATTCTCGCATAGGTCTGGATAGCGTCGCAGTGACAGAACAAAGACATCCGTGTCTGGAGAGTGAATTTGGATTTCACTTGCGCCATCTGCAGCTGCATGGAGAGCATGCAGCAACATTTTTGTATCCGCCTCTTCTTGGCTGCTCTGAAGATGTGTCACATCTTTGTGGGTTGCTAGGCACTTACATCCCCATGCAACAACTAATCGCTTTCCATGTCTCATTGCGTGTTGGATGGTCTTTTCTGCTAGATAGCCGGTCAACTCCATCTTTATTTTGGTGTGGGAGAGAAGCCTCTTCATTGGTACTCTCGCAATCTGGGTTGTGTCACTGAACTTGTAGTAAACAGGATCTTGGATTCCTTGCCTAATCTCTCTGGTGGCTGCTTTAAGGGATAGCGGCAGGTCATATCCATCGAAAACTAACCGCAACTTGTCACTGTGCGCGTGCTTCTGATATATGCGACTGTTGAAATGATCAGCTAGTTGGGAACAATTCTTGATCCAGTCAGGGTTATCCAGAGATTGTAGCTCAGCCATGTCATCAAGAATGGTCACTTTCATCTGCGGGGTTGACATGACAGTCGGGGTATCATTGTGGTCGTTGTTTTCGCTGTTTAGCTTTTCAAGAATCGTTAGCAGGGTACTTTTGCATGAACACTCCCGATATAACAGGCTATTTTATTTAGACTGCTAGCAGTCGAGCAATCGTAATCGGTGGCTAGCCGAATACGAGTGCGCGAGCAAACCACACGATTGGCGATAGAGTGAGTCCAATGCACGAGCCAAAGGAAAACTGTCGCGTACTCCTGCGGTTTAGTCTTCGTGATTGCTCGTGCATTGAACTTATGCGCCGATCAATTCTAAACTTCAACATCCCCCCCCCCGGGCATGACCCGGACATTTGACTGTGCATCGTGTCCGGGGATTCCCTGCTAGCAGAGGCCCCTTTTCCTTTGTATTCCCTGAGCTGACGGGCGGGACGAAAAGGGACCTCTGCCATGGGTCGAAACTCCCTTTGATTCAACCGCCGTCCATGGTCGTGGACGGCGGTTTCCGAAACGCATGCTCCCTTTATTGTTTGCTGACCGTGACTTGAGCCCACTGTATCTCGCGCATTCCTTTACAGTTATTCCGCTGTCATTTAGTGAGCCCGCATAGTAACATGCCGTCCTGGGAAGAGAACTAAACAAGTGAAGAGTTACAACGTTTGCTTTCTGTCGTTTTTGTTAACATGGACGACGGAAAGATAAACAATCGAAAGAAGAAGCTCTAAGAAACACTCGACAAGTTAAGGGATGGAATTTAGAGCGAAGGAAACATCTGTCAAGGCGAAGGACAACCTTCCACCTCCAAAGATTTTTCGAGCTGCGGACTTTCTGTGAAATGCTCCAGCACTTCTACGAGTCTACGGTAGAGTAAATTACACATTTGATTGTAAATTTGTATCGAAATCGCTTTTTAATTAAGGGATTCTTCATATTCCTTACAGTTTTCGTAAAAGTTTTGAAAAACGTGCACAGTTCGCATCACCAAATGCTCTTCAAAATAACTTGCACATCGAGCGAAATCGCTTGCGCGTAGCCGAAGAAAGAATTGAACGCGTTTGGTCTTCAGAAACAAGTAAAGGCGTGTTTTAATAAATGTATTATTTAGAAAAGCTTACTGTCTCTTCTTCTGTGTACCTTCATTCATAAAATTTCGAAAAGTAGTAATCTGACCTAAACAGACACAACTGCTCTGTTGTGGTTTGATTTCACACGCGAGACAACATGAGAAATCTCTTGCGGAAATTTTCAAAATTTTGACTTTGAGGTTGTATTTTTGGCTAATTCTTAATTGACAACTGGTGTATTTTATTTAAAAGTAAGAAATTTTAACTATGCTAGATGAAGTGAGTGTTGTTTTTTCGAACCTATAAATTGCCCTTTCGTAATGCACATGGGTTGTTTATTACCAACTGCTAATTTAGTGAAGCGACCATAAAACACGCAGCCTTCAATGGGTTAAATTCTCTTTGATTCCTGGAGTTGTGGTCATGTTAAAAAAGCTTCCTTGTCCAGATAACTTGAAATTAATACCGTAGATTAGACAACAACTATCTCTAGACGAACTGTCTGCTTTTTTTATAGGGTTTTGGTGAACTCGCCATTCACAACAACAAAACTGTGCAGCTGTTTTTTGGCGCGCTAGTTGAGAAAGGTGGGAGTCGTCAGCTGATCACGTGCTAAAAGCATGACGTGACGTTTCGGTCGGTGAGTAACCGTGGCGCATGCTCAACACAGTCCATTTCGACCCATGGCAGAGGTCCCTTTTCCTCAGCGAATACAAAGGAAAAGGGGCCTCTGCTAGCAGGGAAGTCCGGGGAGGGGGGAATTTGAACGTTGCGTTGGGAGGGTGGGGAATTTGAACCGGATTTATCTCTTGTTCTGACGTAAAACGCTCGTGAGTTTTTTCGGTTTTTGCAGGGTTTGACGGATTTACAAGATAGAATTTCGCCTTTGTTAGTGAATAACTCTTTCAAAAGGGCCTTTAAAAGAAGTTTGAAGGTGTCATTACGGCCTATCTCTCTCTGGAAGGCGTGTAAAATGTTTGATTGAAGACGAAATTTGTCTTTGAGGAGAGGTAGTTCAGTATTAATTGGTGGGGCATTTGAACGGCTTTTTTGCCCCGAGGGGAGGGAATTTGAACAAGCCAATCTTCAAAAGTTCAAATGCCCGGGGGGTTGCCTGGGGGGGATGTTGAACTTTCGAATTGATCGGCGCATTACCAAACAGGGATATTTATATTTTTTTTTTTGAAAGCGCAATTTGAGGCGAGTGCTAAGGGCGAGTCACGGTCGACAAAAGGCGAAAGGTTCACTTTCCTCGCTCTCCTTAACTCGGGCGTCGGAAAAAAATAGACTGATACGACCTGTTTTGGAAGGCAGGCTAGAAGGCTTGTATCGCGTGAGTCAATCACTCTTATAACCAAAATAATCGATCACAGGTATTTTGTGGTGGAGTAAACGTATTACCAAATGCAGTACGTGGAGAGTGTGGTTGTGTTAGGGGTAAGGGTTTTTAAGCATCTCTATTTAAAAGTCTGTTGAGTTTGAATTTTCGCGGTAGTCGATTCGAGAACAATGGTTCATTAGCTTAGAGTAAGTCCTATTGTTCGTCGAGGCGGGCCTTGAGCTCTCTTTTAAGGTCTCACGGGAGTTCAGAAGAATTCGTTTAGGAGCACCTTTAGGGGTTTACGAAACTGCTTCAAGAAATTCTCTTTTGGATACTACTTTCAAACATTGTATTGAATCCAAACGTCGCCCGTTTGTAGTTTAGATATAAGGCTAACTTTCCTCTGGTAAACCTAATTAAGTTAGTGAATCCTTCCTTCAAGAGTAAAAACACTCCTGAATATTAACGAGGTACTTTTGCCATACTTAAATCAGTAAAAAATCTGAATTTTAAAAAAGTCCTTAAGTGATTCCTTAACTCCTCTTCTGAAAAAGCCCGGGGAAACCTAATCGCTAAAGTACCTAGTTTTTGTAATGGAGCAAAACGTACACCTTGTTTCGCTATTTTCCTCCATTTTCTTTGTATTTTGGTACCTTTGTCGCTAAAAAGCTTTTCAAATTGAGCGCTCTGGACCGTAGAGAGGTCCCAAATGTGTCGTGGCATTTTGGGCGATGACCGATTTCGGTTGCATTTGATGTCAAACATTAGCAACTGATCTTTGGTCCTATTGAATAAAATTTGTTCATAAAAACTGCTCATTATGCTCTTAATAATATTATGCTGGGAAGCATCGTTTACATGCACCGATAAAATTAACTTGCTTCACTCTATTTAGCCAACTTTCTGTAAGTGATTCTTGTTGTTTTACTCGAAACGATTTGTAGAAATAAACTAAAGCAAAAGGACATTTTGTTTTCAAGTTCGCATTCAGAGGCACGGTGGACAAGTTTAAAAAAGGGAAAAAGTCCTGGGAACGAGATTGATTGGTGGACTCCACTTATAGCGTTTCTCTTGTTATTATTTTGCATTTGATATTACTATTTGCGCATTAGCATTACATGATATGTTTTACTAAAATGCCAAATCATGCTCAAAATTCCCTTATTTTATCGGCATAATTCTCGATGACGCAATCGTCATACAAAGGCTTGTTATGCTCGAAATTATGCCGACTTACCCAAGTTTTTACTGAGAACAGGAAAATTAAGAAAAACGAGACTGTGATTCATCACCCAAGCTCTAACCTGAAATACGATTATTTGCAAACACTACTAACATCATGGCTATGATATTATACTATGGCGAGCTGATTTTAAAAGAGGGCAGTCTAAGCAAAGAAAAGATTGGATTCTGTAGCTCAAGGATACTGAACGACTTGATGCAAAGTGGTGCTTACATTAAGGCGCTGTTACGCGAGGTAATTTTTTCTGCATTTCGCAATGCAACGGCGTTGCGAGACAGGTCGCGGACTTAATTGCACGTGTAACACCCCTTCGTCGCAATGTGTCTCGCAACGAAAAATTGCGTTGTGAGTTGCAAAGATAAGTTGCGAGATAAGTTTCAGCGTGCATATGCATATGCACGTGCATAGGGAAACTTGACTCGCACTGCTCTCGTCATCTGTTGTGTTGCAAGTTGCAGAAAAAATTGCCTCGTGTAACAGCGCCTTTGGTGACCCGAATCCATAGTCTCCTATGCAGGGAAAAACAGCTCTTTCTAGTAGAAATGGTATGTCTCGATATCAAAGTAGTCGGGATCCAGAATTGTCCGTAACGACAATAATCGCTACTTTTTTGTTGTTGTTACTTTTGGAACTTACAACTGGGAAAATGTTCAACCCCTGTCAGTGACAGCAACGCAATTTTTGTTAGAGGAAATTTATGTGTTAAACGGTCATTTATATTCATGTTTTAATTTGTTTAACCCTTTTCCTTCCAACCACACACATTTGTGTATTAAAGGCCAAATTGGTACGATTTCGCCATGGCAGTGGTCAAAATACTGCTCATTCTGTAAGACTATCCCGCGTAGGGACATCTCCCGACTCGCGGTGATTTCCATGCTTGTTCGTACAGTCCGGGATCGTTATCAATTTTGATAACTCGGAGCAAAACAAACCATTAGCCAATCGCCGCTCAAATTTTTGTGCACGTGACGCTATTGCGAGGCATCGGCCATGAATTCAATACGGCGGACGAACGCGAGACGATTTCGGAAAGGCTGAGAAGTGGTTACATTACACTTTCTTCGAGCGAATTTAATGTTTGTATCACAGGAATATGGAATATGTCGTATCTTCTTTACTCTTGATCGTCCCTGGACGGTCAAGGAGGGACTTATCTCATGTAAACACTATACTTTTCAATAAAATAAACATTAATTTACATCAAAACACGGTAAAATATCAGAGACAGCAATGTTTCAGTGACAAGATATCGCACAGCCTGCATATACATCGTTGCATTGTTGTACCATTGTTATTGTACTGTCACTACATCATTTTGCTATTATTATAATATATATTAATTAACAGAGAGAGTGGAGAGTGTATTAATTAAAAAGGAAACGGCGGTCGCTGCATCGTGATTTTTCGTACTTTCTGTGTGTTACCCTCTTATGCACCTGGGTCAACAGATAGCTTCATTATCTCCATGTGACCTACAGAGTCAGTTTGTCTGATGTGAGAGCAACGCCAGCAGAGCTTTACGAAGATCCTTGTTTCTCCAACAATAAATAAACGGATTAAACAAAGAGTTTAACAAAACACAAGATGTAGCAAGAGGCAGCCAATTCGTCATCCTTCCAGAAAAACTAGAGGGAAGGAGATATTTGATTCCTCCGTACAAAATTCCTGGCACATAAGAAAGAAACAGAAATGTGATGATAATACTCGTAGTTTTCAATGCTTTGCTATCTTCTAAGAATTTTGCTTTGGCGTCACTTGCGACCTGTCCTGCTTTGATCTGAATCATGTGCCGCCGGGAAACAAAAAAAACAGAAGTGTGACAAAAGGTAATTACTAAAACACTTAAACTAACAGATATAAGATAAAAATATTTAGAAAATCGACGGGAAGCGGGTGTTGATCTTAAAAGTAGAGTAATAACAGAAACAACCCAGCTACAAACAACAGCACTCGTTAAACGAGGCGTGGTCACAATATTGACATACCTTAGTGAATATTTCATAGCTAAATAACGTTCGATACTCAATAAAGCTAACATAAGCCCTGATGCAATACACGGCACAAGAAAAACAAAGACTGTTTTTCTATAGAGGCTACAGTAGTCTAGCAGGGAAGCACCGGTAAGAAGGTAGATTTCTTGTGCTATAAATATCGGCTGTGAAACCATCCCCACCACCAGATCTGTTACTGCTAAATAGGCCAACATTATGTTGTACATGGTCTGCAATCTGCGTCGTGTTTTTATGGTGATTATTAGCAAGGCGTTCATCAAGATGATAACAGGGCACGTTGATAAGTTCAGGATGATGGACAGCAATGTAACGAGGGCACTTTCCAAGAAATATTCTTCTTCTATCACGCGGCTGCAGGACGGTTGAGTTGGGGCAGATGAAGAGTTTGTGAGATTCATTTTTTGTGAGGGTTTAGAATTTTCTTCAGTGCTCTTTTTTTTCTTTTAAATTCTGAGGTTGTCAACCACGTAATAGTTAGTTCGCGTTTTTTCTGAATATATCGATGATATCTTAGCGTCTAATTTCTGAAATCAAACGATCAGAAAGTGTTTTTAGTGACTTAAATTTAATACCAGATTGGTAATCGGTAACATTAATTATCGGCTCTCTTGTAAGTGACATAGTTGTTATAGGAGGCTTTCTTTTCAGAAGTATATTTTAATGGAGAGCGATTGTCTCATTTCCTAGAAGGAAAGCGAACATTCTTAACGATCACTAAATAACGTAAAAGAAAGATCGCGTTCTTCGTAAAACAGACAGTTATGAATAATTGCGATACTAATCTTACAAAGGGATTGAATAATTTAAAACAATTACAGGAAAAGAAGAAAAAATAAACGTCTGATTAGACTGATATATATTGTTTGTGCCAATACAACACTAAAAAAACTGTTATCGGTCCACGTTTTCTTGACAATAGATGACAGACGTTAAATTAAACGAGGGTGACTGCTTCTTCACTGAAACACATGGAATGAAAAATCCAGCCGATGATTTCGTAATGAAGTTTATATTACTGCTGTGGGGTACGAGCCTTTTTAGAGAGATGCATGTAACTTCAACGTTTAAGCTAGGATGCTTGTTTCCATACTCTCCAGTCAGGAATTCTTACTTATGTATAAAGTGGTGTATTGATTAGAACTCACAGAACTTCCCTCAACTGACGAGACTGAACGATTTATCAATATTGCAAAAAGAATAAAAGAATAGTTTTTATAAAAACCACTTTTACGGATAATGAAAAAAAAAGTAATTGAAATGTGTAACTAAAGAGGCTAAAAAGAACCTAACTGCGTCTTATATTAATTCCGGAAACTGTTTTGATCGTGTCAAGTTGGCGCACCAGGGTTCGTTTTCCACAAAAAAAAAATGAACATAGCTACTGAATGGAGACTTGAACAAGAATTTAAAATTAAAGCTTGTAATCAAAAAGGAAATTCTAATTTTTCACGCGAGTTACTTAACAGTTACAAAATCCTCCACTTCGTAAATGTTATATGTTATATAATCAAACTCGCGTCTTTTTTTTCCATTCTCGAGGCGGTACCAGAAGATTCGCGTGTAGTAGCGTAAAAACGCATTTCAAATTATCTTACTTCCGTGCTGTTTTACTGCACACTTTTGACAGCCGGAGGATTGAAATGCGCCTTGAAAGAATGACGAAATGCCCCCAGCTCTGAACTAGTTTTAGTGGACTTAGTAAATTAAAAATGCTTTTATTCCTTTTCTAAAAGGGAAATAAATTTATGACGACGCAGGTTTCATGTGAATATCATCACCTGCACCGTTTTCATATGATCGCCAAGGATCAGAGGCTCGATCGCTGCAAAGAAGTGCTCAGCGATCGTAGCGGTCATGTGTAAACGTAACACGCAGAGACAAACAAGGACACTGCAAACAATATAGGCCTATGAATGCTGACGACTAGTTCACTTATAGTAACTGCGAAGATGAGGTGTTGGCGATCGGAAACAATCACATAGAAGCTTTACGGTGATAAAAAACAATTGTAATTAATTGTCCTCCGCTATATCAAACTGAAATTACCCTGTTTCCCTTGAATGCTATATACGCTCCAGTAGTTTACTATACCAGCTATCTCAACTCCGGTTATCTGGAACATTTTTTGTTGTTTTTGTTTCCAATGCGGGAGTCTACTATAAATACAAGTCAAAACCTTATCTCATAAAAAAGCCAGCTGAGGAAAAAATCAGGTAAAGATTGAATGTAATACCGACTCGGAGACTTGATGACAAATGTGTTTTTGGAGAAGGCGTATTACATCGAAGAGACAGTTCGACAAGCTTCAAATAAAGCGCCTGAGCGTATAAAAGTTCACACCCTACATGAATGGCCAGAAAATATAAAAGTAATACATACTCATAAAAATATCCAGCCATATTACACCTCTTTCTATTTTATTTTACATCTCAAAGTATTATGGTGTATAATTTACTGTAAAATGTCATGCAAAAACACTGAACTACTTTTCAGTTATGCGGTTGCCACACAGCTCACATGTTCATTAATACATTTCAACTTTCTGCATTGACTTTATTTTACTATCATGATATGCAAATTAACGGAGAGATAAATAAAAGAAAATACGCCAATAGCTCTAGAGAAAGACCCAGTTTCTCCTCGTTGTCCTCATATAGCTTTAAGAGTCAATTTGTCTGACATGAGAGCAGCGCCAGCAGAGCTTTGCGAAGATCCTTGTTTCTCCAACAATAAATAAACGGATTAAACAAAGAGTTCAACAAAACACAAGTTGTAGCAAGAGGCAGCCAATGCGTCATCCTTCCAGAAAAAATAGAGGGAAGGAGATATTTTACTAGTCCGTACAAAATTCCTGGCACAACAGAAAGAAACAAAAATGTGATGATAGTACTCGTAGTTTTCAACGCTTTCCTTTCCTCTAAGAATTTGGCTTTGGCTTCACTTGCGACCTGTTCTGCTTTGATCTGAATCATATGCCGCCGGGAAACGAAATAAACTGAAATGTGACAAAAAATAATTACTGAAATACTTAGACTACCAGATCCAAGATAAACAACTTTAGAAAATGGACGGGTAGCGGGTGTTGACCTTAAAATAAGAGGAACAACAGCAACAACCCAACTACAAACAACAGCACTCGTTAAACGAGGCGTTGTCACAATATTGACATATTTTAGTGAATATTTCATAGCTAAATAACGTTCGATACTCAGTAAAGCTAACATAAGCATTGATGCTATACATGGCACAAGAAAAAGAAAAATTGTTTGAACGTAGATTCTATAATAGTCCAAAAGGGAGGCGCCGACGAGAAGGTAGATTTCTTGTGCTACAAATATCGGCTGTGAAACCATCCCCACCACCAGATCTGTTACTGCTAAATAGGCCAACATTATGTTGTACATGGTCTGCAACCTGCGTCGTGTTTTTATGGCGATTATTACCAACACGTTCATGAAGATGATAACAGGGCACGTTGATAAGTTCAGGATGACAGACAGCAATCTGACGAGGGCGCTTTCCAAGCAGTGCTCTTCTTCGTGTGATAATATCACACGGCTGCAGTACGCTGGAGCTGTGGCAGATGAAGAATTTGTAAGATTCATTCTTTTTGTGCGGCCGGTAAGAATCTCCTCCGTCAGTGGTCAATAATGTTTAGCTGCTGAGGTTGCTGATAACGCAATAGTATCGTTTGTGAATACAAACTATATTGATGGTTATCTTAGCCCCAAATTTATAATAACACAGCAACAAAAAGGGGATTATGCGATCTTATATTTAATGCCTAAGTGATTATCTGTAACATGTTGATTTTTAAAACTGAACTTAACGCTTTCTTAAATTTAATGCCTAAGTGATTATCTGTAACATATTGATTTTTGAAACTGAACTAAACGGCTTTCTTAAATTTAATGCCTAAGTGATTATCTGTAACATATTGATTTTTAAAGCTGAACTAAACGGCTTTCTTAAATTTAATGCCTAAGTGATTATCTGTAACATATTGATTTTTAAAGCTGAACTAAACGGCTTTCTTAAATTTAATGCCTAAGTGATTATCTGTAACATATTGATTTTTAAAGCTGAACTAAACGGCTTTCTTAAATTTAATGCCTAAGTGATTATCTGTAACATATTGATTTTTGAAACTGAACTAAACGGCTTTCTTAAATTTAATGCCTAAGTGATTATCTGTAACATATTGATTTTTGAAACTGAACTAAACGGCTTTCTTAAATTTAATGCCTAAGTGATTATCTGTAACATATTGATTTTTGAAACTGAACTAAACGGCTTTCTTAAATTTAATGCCTAAGTGATTATCTGTAACATATTGATTTTTAAAGCTGAACTAAACGGCTTTCTTAGCACACATTTTAAAATTGATCACAAGTGAATTTAATTCTACATTTCCTATTCGTAAAATGTTTTGCTTTAGGGACAGATTAACTTATACTTTATATGGATAATGAAAAAAGTAATTAAAATGTTAATCGAAAAGGCTAAAAAGGACGTCCTAACTGCGTTTTATATTAATCCAGGGAAATTTTAATCGTGGCAAATTGGGGACAAGAAAAAACAGGGGTTCGTTTTGCAAAAAATAAACGTCACTAATAAATGGAGACTTTCACGAGATTTTAAAATTAAAGGCATTTAGTGAAAAAAAGGGAAACTGTAATATTTCACCCGAAATACTAAACAGTGCAAAATCCTCCTCCACTTTGTAAATGTTGTATGTTATATGATTAAACTATCAGCTGTTTCCAAGTTTTATTTCCCAGGCGGTACCAGAGCTGTGGCCCTCTTAAAGCCAAATGCACGGCGCTGGTTTACACCAAGACTATAGTCTAATTCACGATATTTTCCTGTTTTCTAGGTTCACTCTTCTTCGAGCTTGGTCAGTGTATCTAAATGTTTTAATTTTAAAGCTCCTGAAATTTTCTCAAAGCCTTCAAAGTCAGCAAACTCTTACTTCTCAGCCATTAGTTTTAGTTCATATAGATCTTGAAATGGGTGTCAATGTTCCGCCGCTATCGTGAAGTTAAAACTAAATTGCGGGTAACATTACGCAGAAGTGTCGCCACCGTGGGGATTTGTTACGCCGGACCAACTTAGGCAAAAGTACGGACTCTGAAGCAATCTAACGGGTCCGAGGGTTGGTGTCCGGCGTACATCTGTACGACTATATCACTACAAGCTGTTCGATGAGCGATTGGTTAAATGTATAATGTAGATAGTATTTTATGCATGACGATTCGCGTGTATCAGCCTACGATGAGGCCGAATTTTAGCAGCGATGTTATATTCTCTTACGTGGGTCGCACGCTATTTTCGTTTCGCGTTTCCTGTGGGAGTGGGTTACTGAGCGAAACAAAAATGGAGCCTCGTTGGTCGCAGGTTATACGCGCCGTAGTAAATCAATGGGTCGTTTAGTCCTGAAGATGTTAATTAGTGAATAATAGTTTTTGGCGACGAACATTAAGGTGAAAAGAAGAAAAAAACAGTAGCTTTCATCTTCAACTAGAAAATAAAGAAAATACACTGAAGGTTTGTTTTGTTTTTCACAGTTTGTAACTGATAAATATGAAACAAAACGTCGACAATCAGGAAACATTCAGAACAACGTTTTACGTGCCGATTCTCAACATGGCAATAAGTTTATTTCTACGTTCCAAGTACTTTCTTTTTGGTACTTAATTTCGATTGTTATCATTATTATTTTTTGCACACACACAAAAAGCATTTCAGGTTATCTTGGTTTCGTGCTGTTTTGGTGCGCAGTTTTGCGCCTTGAAAGAATATTGAAATCTTCCCTAAACAAAGTGACGCAGTTCAGCTCTTTTGCAGCTCTGATCTAGTTTTAATGGACATAAACTTTAAGCTTCTACAGATTAAAAATGCTATATTACTTTTTATAATAGGGAAACTAATTTGTGATGACGCAGGTTTCATGTGCCGGTGAATATCATCACCTGCACCGTTTTCATAAGATCGCCAAGGATCAGAGGCTCGATCGGTGCAAAGGAGTGCTCAGCGATCGTAGCGATTATGTGAAAACGTAACATGCAGGGATCAAGCAAACAGACTGCAAACAATATAGCCTTACGAATGCTGACGATCTCACTTATGGTAAATGCAAAGATGCGATCGTTAACGATTACATGAAAAATAACTTTACGTTGATAAAAAACAACTGTAATTACTATAACAAAAAATAAACACAATCGACCTCCGCTATCTCAAAGTGAAACCTGTTTCCTATGCATGCTGGTCTCTAGTATTTTACTACTCGCTATCCTTACATGGTTGACATAGGGGGAGTCTTCCGTAAATAGAAGTCAAAATTAATCAAACAGAACAACAAAACCGAGGTAAAACCACAGGTGTCCAAAGCTTCAGTTATGACTGAAAATCAATAAAATTCTGTGAAATTAACACTGCTTCTTTGTTTATATCTTACTTACTTCCTATCTGGGGCAAAGGTTCGCTCTCCGAGCGAGAATTAGTGTCTTTCTAATTTATCCTCCCAATGAGTATTATAATTATGAAAGGTGATACACAATTCACCCGCACCAAGCATACCTCTGTTCATTAAATGAGCTATATTTCTTATTATACGCCAGTTCCACCCACAATTTCCTCAAACCAGAATAAATCGACAGTAAAGAAACAATTATACTCCGGAACAGTTCCATCTTTCCTAACATTTGTCGCCATAAAACGGCAATATTTTGAGTTTCTTGCACAAGAAATCAAATGTCGGCATTCGACTGCCGTCCTCTGCGCACAAATATTTTCAAATATGCTAATTTCATCCTGCTGTTCTCGTCTTACTGGACAATTCGCACAATAGCGCGAACATGACAAAATTTACTGTGTTGGGGTACGACGTTTCATGTTTGAAGCGTGGCTATTTGCGCTTGCTTACCGTGCACGGCTCCCCGACACAGTAGATTTTGTCTTGTCCGATTTATTCAGCATATTTGCATATATTTGTGCGCAGAGGTCGGCGGCCGAATACTGACATTTGAATTCTTGTGCAAGAAGCTCAAAATATTGCCGTTTTTCCCGGGTATAGTTGTTTCTTTACTGTAGATTTGTTCTGGTTTTGAGGAAATTGTGAGTGGAAATGGTGGAAATGGAAATCTCTGTTTGTTGGCGAGTTTTGTAGTGTCCTGGTGCGCACGCTCAAGTTAACTCAGTTTCTCGACCTAACCCCGTTCCTAGGGCCCCTTCTCTTCTCAAGGGATCAAAAGAAAAGGCCCTCGGAACGACGTTGTTTTCGACTATCTTTAGTGATCGTGTACAACTTGTCAACTTTTGGTCATGGGAAACTTCAAAATCATAGAAAGCCGTGGAATTTTCTGAGAGTACGAAGTCTAAAGTAAACTTCCCGTACTTCCTATTTTTCTTCAAGCAGAAAGCAAAAAACGAAAGCCCCCGCGCGTAAAAAAAGTCCACACCATACACGAATGGCCAAAAATAAAAAAAAGTAACACATACTCATGAAAATACCAAGCCATATATTACACCTCTTTCGATTTTATTTTCAGTTACATCTCAAAGTATTACGGTGTATAATTTACAATAAAATTAAATATCACGCATAAACAACTACTTTTTTGTTTGAGTTACATGTTGTCACACAGCTTACATATACATCAATACATTTGAACTTTATACATTGACTTTATTTCACTATCATGATATACAAATTAACGGAGAGGCAAATAAAATGGAAAACGCCAGTAGCTCTAGAGATAAACCCAGTTTCTCCTCGTTATCTTCATATAGCTTTTAGATGCGAGAGCAACGCCAGCAGAGCTTTGCGAAGATCCTTGTTTCTCCAACAATAAATAAACGGATTAAAGAAAGAGTTAAACAAAATGCAAGAAGTAGCAAGAGGCAGCCAATTCGTCATCCTTCCAGAATAACTAGAGGGAAGGAGATATTTGATTGCTCCGTACAAAATTCCTGGCACATAAGACTGAGAGAAACAGAAATGTGATGATAATACTCGTAGTTTTCAACGCTTTCCTGTCCTCTAAGAATTTTGCTTTGGCTTCACTTGCGACTTGTTCTGCTTTGATCTGAATCATGTGCCGCCGAGAAACAAAATAAACTGAAGTGTGACAGAATATTATCACTAAAATACTTAAAATAACAGATACAAAGTAAACGACTTTAGCGAATGCAATAGTTGCAGGTATTAACCTTAAAATAAGAGGGAAAACAGAAATAAACCAACTACAAACAACAGCACTCGTTAAACGAGGCATGGTCACAATAGTGACATACCTTAGTGAATATTTCATCGCTAAATAACGCTCAATACTTAGTAAAGCTAACATAAGCAATGATGCAATACTCGGCACGAGAAAAACATAGATTGTCTTGCTATACAGGCTGCAATAGTCCAAAAGGGAAGCACCGTCGAGAAGGTAGATTTCTTGTGCTACAAATATCGGCTGTGAAACCATCCCTACCACCAGATCTGTTACTGCTAAATAGGCCAACATTATGTTGTACATCGTCTGCAATCTGGGTCGAGTTTTGATGGCGATTATTACCAAGGCGTTCATCAAGATGATAACAGGGCACGTTGATAAGTTCAGGATGATGGACAGCAATGTAGGGACGGCGTTTTCCAAGAAATGCTGTTCTTCCATCACGCGGCATTTCGCTGGAGCTGTGGCAGATGATGAATTTGTAAAATTCATTCTTTTTGTGCGGCCGTTGAGGAACGTCTTCTTGAGTTGTCAACAATCTTTAGTTATTGATGTTGCCAACAACGCGATGGTATGGTTTGTGTCACTTGTGAATACAAACTATATCGCGGATGGTTATCTTAGTCCCAAATTTATAATAACACAAACAAAAAGGGAATTACTCGATCCTTAAATTTAATGCTGAAGTGTTATCTGTGGCATTGATTTTTGTGTTCGAACTTAAAATCTTTCCTGTGAGCACCATTTTTTTAATAGATTATAAAAGAACTTAATTCTGCATTTACTATTCAAAAAATGTTTTGAGTAACGGACAGATTAACTTATTCCCTCAAATGAAAGAGAACAATAACACCGGTTACGGGAAAAGCGAAAAAGGAAAGAACGTCTCTTTTTTTCGCAAAGGTTTTTTATTATAGTGATATTTGAATGCACGAATACACCTGTTGTCCATTAAAAAAGTCTGTTCCAATATTTCAAACTGTTTTAAATTCTGATAAATGTGAAAAATTAACTTGTCTTACAAAACAGAAGTTTATCTCTATATGAGTTTCTTATTCTTTCTTTGTTATACTGATTTATATAATTTATGTATTACGTTAATCATGTAAGAAAACAAATGTTCTCGGAAATTAACCAAGAGATAGATGAGAATATTCAAAATCGGTTTCTTCCTGCTGAAAACAATGAAGGAAGTTGCACCTTCGATAGAAATTCGTCTCAAAGATAACGAGGCAAAAGGTAAAAAAATGTGCCGGTCTTCTTATTGCAGTAGGAATTCTCATTTATCTCATCCTCTAAAAATACCGCAGAATATGCAACGGCTTTCGAATATTCCGATTACTTGTATTTTCATGGCATCGTGGATGGAATAAATACATTCCCATAAGTGGTTCCGCCAATTTGAGTACTTGGTAAAATTATTATTAAAAAATTTACTCAAAACAGACGATAATTGTGACAAATCGTTAATGTAAGTGCAGCTCTCAGTTTTAGTCGTCTCACCTCAAATCACCGAAAATTGCCCAAGTCGCCTAAATGCGCCCTAATTCTCTATTGAACTTTGCTTAAATTGCCTTAAGTCGCCTGAAATCGCTTTAAGTCGCCCTCAAAACACGCCGAGTCATCGGAAGGACAAAGTACGGAAACTAATTTCCTACACAGTTATAAGAGACTCCACCACGCACAAAAAAAATTATTTCTACGAAATAATTTTTGCTATATGCGAAACTTCAAACATAAAAAATATAGCTGATCGTTCATCGCACATTATTTATATTCAAACATTTGCAGTGAATTGCTAATTTTGGAGTAATTTCAGAAATTTTTCCTTCGAGTCCTGACAGTTGGTATCAATAAACCCTATAATGATATGCTATGACTCACAAAAACGCGAAAAGGCCATAACTGATAATGAGAATTCAGTTTTTAAAGGCTTTTCTCAAGATAGCATTTTTCGTTGCCTTTCTGTATTCAGTCGTTTCAGGTTTCCTGTATGAAATGTTTGTTTCATTTTAAATTGCGTATGGCGCAATTTAAAATTGTATTATTCCTACATATCTCCATGTTGCCTGTTATTTTAGTTGCGTTAGCTTTTACTGATATTCCAACACTATCATTACAAGATGCAAATTACTTGTTCAGTATAACAAAGAAAATATTACAACTTAAATGGGAAATAATCACTCAAAATCCAGCTCAAAGTGGCTTTACAGTTCGGCATTATTGCAAGGCCATACGCAGTTTTTTCTCTCTTTCAAGTTTTTTTTTCTCTTGTTGATTAAAATTTAATATTTTGTCTTCACAACAGGAAACTCAAAACAGTGTTTGAAATCAAATGAGTTTACCGAGGGAGGGCCTGATAAGATCCAACCTGACCACATGAACCTAACATACTATTTTCAATGTTAATACAGCAAGTCCTCACGAGTAACTACTGAATGGAATTGAACTCCTTCACAATATTGACAGTTTACATGTCCTAATACTTTCAACGTAATTTGCAACAACTTAACGTAGTAACCTACATCCTGATGAATAAATACCAATGACAAAATGAAAACCTTTCTGGAACTTGAAACACTACTATAACAAGATGCTCTAGGGCTTGACTTACATGCATCCTCAAATAAGCGTGCACGTTTAGTGCAGTTTAGTTTGGCTACCACTAGGCTATAAATTTACAGCTCTACCGAAAAAAATTACTTTTGAGTCTGAAAATCCAGGTTACACTTGACCTACATCCCCAAGTAAGCACGCAGGCTTAGTGCCAGTTAGGAAACTTACAGCTCTTTTAGTGAAGAAACAAAACACTTCTGATTCTGAAAAGTCAGTCACACGTGTGGAGACATGTATCCCTAAGTAAACAAGCGGTCTCACAGTCAATGCTAATTTAGGGATCTCTGACGTATACTAACAGATCACTTTCGACTCGCACGCTGGCTATTATTATTATCATTCGGCAGACTTGGTTTCAGTTAAGCTGCAGAAGAACTTACAAAAATGACGGTTCAGATCAGTCCCTAGACCACGTCGCCCACTAAGTACAAAGATTAAGCTGGAAGGGGTTCACCCTAACTATCCGGTTTACTATAGTTCAAGTTCATACTGAAAGTAATACGATAAACTTTGAGAACATACGAAAACATAACTATAGTAAATTCGCGAACACGAATCCTGTTCAAATTCCAAATGTAGAAAACGATTGAAAACACTGGCCTAGCAGAGCTAGCAACTGCTCAATAAATGCAGGTAGAAAGGAGGCAAAAAAAGAAACCTGCCACGGGAAACTGTGGAGAATCCACAATACAGGCAATCTGGGTAGGACCGTAATCTCCAGCTCCAAGCCCATCTTACGAGGTCTTACAAATCAAACCTCAAACGACTGATGTCAGAATTATATCAATTTTTAAACTAAGGAAAAAAAGAATTGACTTGCGCAAAAGACACCTGTTGGATATGAAGGCCTTAATTTGTTCCCCTTGCTGGAAATTATTAATTTCAGCCTTATTCCCAAACTTAATCGGCAGAAATAACATTTCTCCTTGTTTTTGACTTTTTTATTATTAATATCTTATTTAGTTAGATGTTTTGTTCCCGCAAAACACAGCACTTTTAGTTATGTTGCTCATTTCATAAGTCCGCAATTTTGACAGCCAAGGATTCAAAGGCGCCATCAAAGGAATATTGGAGTTTTCCTAAAACAACAGTTCAGTGATTCTGGAGCTTTAATCTAGTTTTTAGTAAGTTTGGCTTTAGCCTGTTCAGAAAAAACCAGAATAATCCTTATTGACATGACTACTAATCGACAAGATATCAACCAACTTTGGTGTGATATCATTTTTTTCCTACGTCTTTATTGGCAAACAATTTATGACATTAAAAGTTCAGTAAAAACTTTGATTGCAAAAACTTTGCATCGGATTTGTCATGCAAAACATGCTGAAAAAGGTTTAAAATCAAACAAACTAAAATCAAAATCTTGCCTCTGTGCCATTTTAGGGCGCAATTCGATTGCGACAACGAAGGATTAGAAAACTGCTTGGAAGGAATATTAAAATTTCCTGTCGGAATCCGAAAAACTGACGTAGTTCGTTTGTTTTGTAGACTTAACCTAGGTTTTACTGTACTTAAATTTTAACCTCTTTGCATTAACAGGATAATCCTAAATCCCCTCCTCGATTATCTAAAGAAACATACTAAATAACACGAATCCGTAGGACTGCTTACCTTTGCCAAGAGGTTATTTTTTAAGTGAGATATCGTATTCAGCCTCCACAAGTGCACGCCATTTCACTCGGAAACAATTGTAAGGAAATGTGGCACAAACTCTCCTCAAGGTTTATTTAAATAATTCATCGAACGCTCCCTGGGGCCCCGTTCAATCGTTATAATGACAATTAGATGGCAGTAGCAACTTCGTCCCCAGGGCCCTCTCCTCATTCAAAATGGCGGGTCGGAGAAACCCTGCCCAAGGCTTCTGAAATACTCCAAGAATCGTGGAGTATTTTGTCACGTGACACATGATGAAATGGCTTTTTCGGAGGTTGTTTCTAGCGTCTGGCGGCCCCGTTTGTTTTCTGAAATCTGACACCGTTGTTCAAACGAAGTGAAGACATTTCATCGTGTTTACCTGACAAAATCCTAACGAATTTTTGAAGCCATTTTGGCAGCCTTGGCCAGGGGTGTCTCCGACCCGCCGTTTTGAACGAGGAGAAGGCCCTGGGGACGAGGTTGATGGCAGTAGATGACGTCTTCGCAGTGCTGTCTATTGTCCCGTGTTGCCATGTCCTCTGATCATCCCACTGAACTCGCTTATTATAACGGCGGTCAAGACAAAAGCAAGGCGTCAAACCATGCATAACGTTCTGCTGGCCTGCTTAACAGGAACAGATCTTGTAGTGGGAATAGTAAAGCCAGTGTTAATAATAATAATAATAATAATAATAATAATAATAATAGTTTATTAAACTCTCTTGCAGTAACTCTGAATTAACGCGTTATATTACAATGGAAACTAAATAAAGTCATCTAAATATATTCTGTATACATTAAAATGAAATCTATGTACACTACATCGAAATATGCATCACATTGATAGAAATGCTTAAAAGTGGAAAAGTCTTTGGTGCTTAGTTCATCGCGAAAGATATCCTACTCATGTGAAAGGGACGGAAATGCTCGTCAGAGAATTGGAATTAGAACTCTAAAGGAGACTAATCTGGGTGTGGTTCAAACTTTGTTTGAACCCATTCTAAAACACAGGGACAAAAGAGATGTTAAACCAGTGCCAGGCCATTGGCAAAGTGTAAAAACAAATAGAACTAATTTATTTCAACCTAACAAGTATTTGTAGTAATTCTTTGGTATTTTCTTTTCTGACAGATGACGGGTTCTTGCCATGTGCAAATTGTGTGAGATCTTGTACTTGATTTTCCTGCCGGCAAGTGAATAAATCTTTTCAGGTTTATCACTTTGGATCTCGTATATGAAGGAAATAATTGAGAACAGGCAGAGATGAACATCAGCGAACAATAATACTTTACTGATTTATATTTATGTAAAAGTTATCACTTCCATTACTGTTCATCTAGAAAACAATGATTGAAAATTTACAATTACCAGGACAGTGAAACATATTATGTTGTGAGGATACATTCAAGTTCGCGTTTATCCTTTTACTTGCACGCTATCAACAAAATCACCTCAGTTCTCCTGCATTTTAAGTAGCTGTTTTATGGCTTGGCGCATCTCTTTATTTCTCCAGCAGTAAATGATAGGATTATACAGTGAGTTAAACAAAAAACAGGACGCGGTTAAAGGTACTGAACTAATTGATATTCTATTTCCTAAGGAACCTGGAAAACCTTGCATAATTAAGCCAGTAACAATACTTGGTAAATAAGACAGAAAAACTCCAAATAAAATGATAGTGGTCGTTTTCAAGGCTTTCCTTTCGCTGAGAAATTTTCGTTTGACTTCTGTGGAAACCTGCTCAGCTTGAATTTGAATCATATGACGGCGGCTGACTAAATAAACCGAGATATGAGAGAAAAAAATCACTAACAAAGATATTATGACAAATATAACAAATAAAAAATTTGGAACCATCCTTATACCGGGCATTCTTCCAACGGAAGTAATCATACAAATAAGCCAGCTCAATACAACTGCTACAGTTATACGATTTTGGGTCACGATGCTTTCGTACCTCAAGGAAAATTTCATCGCTGCATAACGCTCGAGTCCGATCAGCGCCAAATGGAAGAGAGATACTATGCAGAGGTAAATAGTGAATGTTTGTATTATTTGATAAACTGTGCAGTCAACTGAAGTCCGTCTACCATCCATGAGTAAGATATCTTTGGCGATGAAGATTGGCTGCACTAGTCCTACCACAAGATCTGTTCCAGCCAAGCAGGCCAGTAGAAAGTTGTGCATGGTTTGAAGCCTTGGCTTTGTCTTGATTGCAATTATGATGAGCGTGTTCAGTAGGATGATCAGGGGACATGTTAGCACGTTTAGGACAACAGACAGCACAGCGAAGAAGTAGTCGACTGCGATGTACTCGTCATCTATGATTGAACGGGGACACCATGGAGTCTTTGATGAATTTAAAGCTTGAGAAGAGTTTGTGACGTTCATTTCAGCGCTTCCGTATTTCCGAGTGAGCTTGTGAGACGTGCACTCGTCGATGCTTAATATGTTATCACACCAAAGAAGATCTCTTGGCAATGAAGAGCACTCTCATCATCTCGTGCCATTTTATGCTTCTTCAGAAAAATAAGAGATTTAAGATTATACTTTTAATCTGAAAAGGCTAAAAGCCAAAGTACACTGAAAAGTAAGTTAAGGCTACAAAAGTCACCGAATCCCATGTTACATTGTTTCAGGAAAATTCCAATTTTTTTCAAGGGGGCCTTTTTATCCAGGCAGCTGAGAAAATAGTAGACATACCCCGAGGGGGTGGGTGGGGGGTACTCCTGTCAGTTTAGAAAAGGTGGGTGCCGCAAAGGTTCTTACACTCATCTGACGCTATTTAGGGATAGAAATGAAAACTGATACCACTTTTACAGAATATAAGGCCCAATCTCGAAAAATGACATTTTCATGGGAAAACGATAACTAAGAATTTTGTGAGTTCTACTCTTGAGCATTATCTGCGCACAGCAAGAGAGCACGGACATCTTTGAGACACGTTGTTGTTTCCATCGTCACAAAAAGTGATTAACCAAGGATAACAACTTACTAAACATCACAAAAAAGTCTTAAAACTATCACACTTCATGCAGATAATAAAAGAGTACTAAAAAGAAACTGTTAAACTGAAGAGGATTAACACTAAAGTCCAGTGAATCTGAAGAGGTTAAAAAAGGCTCAAAACTAGAGTCAGTTAATTTGTTTTTCGGATTCCGACAGGAAATTTCAATAATCCTTCTAAGGCGCCTTATATTCCTTGGCTGTCAACTGAATTGCTTCCTGAAATAGCAAAGAACCAAGAAAAATAAGTTATATCCGTAATAACACAATGAAAACCAAAAAGGACATTACCTAAATTCTTTCTTATGTTTTTTTTCTGTGTGCCCTTTTTAACGTTTTTCCAGTGCATGACACATATTTTTTTGGTCATTATTTGAAGAAGAAAGCTTGTAATTTTTATTTTTATTTCGATTTATTTTCCTATCTCTTATCAACTGTACTGATTAATATAATAGAGTAGTTAAATACCGTGTTGCACTAAATTTTTTGCGGGAGGTTATTTTTGTGGATTAGCGATTTTTATGTGTGCTGCGGCAACTAATTTTTGCGATTAGAAAAGACTAGTTTTTCTTGCTGGGAATTACTTTTTGCGATTTTATGGAAGTCACGTTCAAATGGACCCTGATAACGTTCCCGTTTTTTGTTTGAGTAAAAGCAATCGAAATATGGATAAAACAACCTGCGAATGTAAAACAGATTAATCATTGTCACTCTATGGCATTTTCTCCTTCAAACCAGTATTCTTCGTCGTCTTCAGGACGACTACCTTCAGGCAATCCTTTAATTTCTGTAAAACGTTTTGGTTAGCAGCAACCGTAAATGCTTGCCGTGTACCGCCAACTCCAATTTCGTTTTATTTCTGAACGTTTTGTTTATAATTTCATCGTTTTGCTTCTGAACGAAAGAGACGTTTTAAGTAAAGGGAGACGATTCTTATAAGTTGTTTTTGTGTATAATTTCTACATTAATTGGAGTAAATTTTTGCGGAGAAAAATTTTGGGGGAACTATATTTTGCGGATCGGGAAAAAAAACCCGCAAAATTTAGAACCCGCAAAAATTTAGTGCCATACGGTAAGTGAACCGGAGAATGAACTATCAGCTGATAGTTTATAAAGTAAAGTGTGTCAAAATACCTTTTTGCTCTGTACATGCGAAACATGCATCATTTGTTCTAAACAGGGACTTAGGATGGGGTTAAAACAGCCTGATTGGTATTTTAGCCATTTTTTTGTCCTAAAAAGTGTCAGGGTTTAGCCGGTCTTCAGCCGCACGCCTATACCCAAACAAGGATCAAATGCATCCCCCTCCCTCCCGTGATTTCAGGAAATATTAACCTAAATTGGTAGCTGTTTTATTTAGGCACTAAGACAACAAGTGCTATATTTTGTTGATGATAAATGGCTTAAACTAAGTGTTGCGTTAACGTTTAGTTGGTTAAATATATTTTCTGCAAGGGGCACATCGTGCATGCAGTCTCCGTTTTTGGACGGTGCTTTTTCTTGTTCGCAACATTTGGCATGATTTATAACTAGGGATTCTTAGAACTACATATTGAAAGTTCCTTTAATCAATGATATAAGGCGCAGTTTGGTGTGACTGCTAGCATTCACGGCCGTACGCTTGCTTTTGGCCTCTTCAGATTAATTACTTTTTTTTAGTAATAATAGCTATAAATTTACATGTGTAGTAGATTCCATGTGAATGTGATCACCTGTGCCTTAAAATACGTGATAGATCTCTTCTGAACTGAGAGAAACAAAACCATGTTTTACGAACGACCGTGCGCTCCGGACAAACAAAATGGGATAGAAGACATAAGGTACCGAGCAATAGCCATTTATTCCAATAATTTTGCAAAAAGTGACGGACATTTCGCGCATAGAATACATTTAAGTAACGTTTAATTGATAAAACAGCCATAAGTCCTACAGAGAAACGTGCAATTTTTAATTTGTTCTGGTACTTTTAGCAGCGATATTGGGTTAAGGCGCGGCCGAACTAAACGCATGAATTGCCAACACATTGGATCAACGCTCATAAGTCGGCAAACCTGAGAGCGCGTTCGCTTAAGGTGACTCGATCGAAATAAATGACGCGCTCTATGCCTCTCTAAAAACTCTAATAACATCGTCATTTCGGTGTGTGGTCGCTACACGCTTTGGTGGTTTTACGTATTTGTTCTATAATTTCATGATCATGCTAATTGAAAGTAAAGGAACAATTATTATCCTATGAAATCTTATGTTGATATCAGGCGACACACTTGTTGTATATCTCAAAAGGACGATTTTAACCTTCACTGGCATGACATTATAGGCACGTAAAACCACCAAAGCGTGTAGCGACCAAACATTGTCAATGCACCCCCCCCCCCCCCTAGCCATTGCGTAAATTTCTCAAATTCTCATCAAATGAAAAGAAATTTGCATCGCGCTACTGTGGAATTCAGATAACAACAAAGCCGTATACAGAACAGAGTTTCGATAGTGCATCACTTTCAAAAAGTATATTGTCCAAACCAAGACCGCCCCAGCAAAGTAATATAGCGCAAAGTATGGGTAAAAGATTCAGTTTCATGTTCCGGTAGTTTTATTCAATTCGTCCGGTTAGTTTTCATATAATTCCGAAAAACGTGAATTTGGCGACTTCGTTAAATTTTGGTGCAGAAAGTGAGTTTATAATAGCCGCCCAAACTTTTTCATCGTTGCGGATAACCAAATGCGGTTTGGAACTAACTATAACGATACACTGAACTTACTTTATCTGGAATTATTACGCTTTTCAGTCAAATTTGGAAAGCGCTGGAGCGGTCCAAACTTTGAAGTCCGTCTGGGGTTGCTTTTGTGACGTTCAAATTGTACCGAAGTTCTGTTCCTACGATTTTGCGGAAACTTGAAGAGTCAAGGTAAGATGTTATTATATAAGCTGATTCTAGAAGTTTAAACCAAATCGTAGCGATCAGTTTTGTTAGAATAGCAATTTTATCGAGAAAAAATAGTGTTCAATTAAAGTAAAATCACGCAAAATTAACGAAGAGTACATCTACGTGTTGACATATGAAGTTCTACAAGGGACTTGTACAAAACAGATTTAGCAGTTGCTTTTTCTGTGAATGAAAATCGCAAGAAGAGAAAATTAATGAATCATAAACTGGATCGACTTCACCTTTTTTGTAAGCAAAAGGCTAAATTTAGGTCACGGAATACGTTAAAAGGTCTTGGAAAAGGTCATGGAAAGTCCTGGAATTTTAAAATGTTAAAAGGGTACGAACACTGTACATAGCTTTTATCAAGAATACATTTAAGGTGGCTCGATCGAAATAAATGACGCGCTCTATGCCTTTCTAAAAACTCTAATAACATCGTCATTTCTTACTCGATTGCCTTGAAACTTTCGCATTTTACACACAAATTTATCGAGGAATAATACGTTTTCCATGACTTTCCAGGCCTGGAAAATCAGATTCTAAAATTCCATGACTTTCCAGGTTTTCCATGACCCATACGAACCCTGTATGTATGTACCACCTCAAAGTCAGTTTTAGGGGTGACAGCTATAATAAGGTACAGGGTTAGGTACAGGGTTCTCTCCACTCCTCCGCATGTTCAACTCTGGAAAATCCGCTGAACGAGTCGTGCACGAGTCTGCATAACAAGAGTTTTCGCTCAGGGATAAAATTTATAGTTAGGTCTGAAAGGGAATGGAAATAATTTATTTGTATTTGCAAAATTAATGGAGTTGGATATGGACGGAGAATAGCGTGTCCTCGTCTATCGCCTCTTGGATGTGATATAATGAAATTGAAAGCAGAATCAACGCTAAACAGAAGGCTTTAATGACCAACGCTTCCTTTGTAATCAATATATTTCTAATTAAATATAATCTGTTTTTTCACTTCAATATTGATATAAAACGATACGTCAAACTTACAATAAACAAACACGATGTGTTATTTTGTAAGTCATATCAAATTACTACAAAAATAGTTTTATCACTTTCGCCACAATTCCTGGCAAAACAACTAATTGAACAGCCAGCAACTTCGAATTGCACAAATGAATCAACAGTGGTGCCGGCTGTTCTTTCCATTTTTCTCTTCTCTTCTATACTTTAGTTCTTTTCTTTCATACTTTTTTTTACAAAGAGCAATCCTCGAGACACGTTTAAAGTTCTACACTGACAATCTGAAATATTTCACTGGAGCTGAGTCATCGTAAAAATATAAGTAACAGCCAAGAAATGGTACTCAAACAAACTTCCGACGACTAAATAAATAAATAGAGTTGACGCTAGTATAAATAAAACAAACATAAACTTGCTTACAAATAAAAGGTGAGAACCAACGTTGTATACTCCTTTTCATTGAATTTATCAACCAAAAAAACTAATGACAAAATAGATCAACAACGCATCAGACTCTCGTACATTGAAGGAAAGAAAAAGCACTTGTTTCAGAAAGCGGAGTTCGATGTCTCATATATTAAACTTGTTCGATATAACCAGTGTTTTTTTAAAACTTTTTTATTTGTTTTATTTGAAGAGGAAGAAGTGTTGATTATTTCAGTTTTCACCATAAATTTCCCCGTAGTCGTTCCTCAATTATGAATTTCGGCTCGCACAACTTCTGGAAATATCTAATTTAATAAAAACTGTGATCGTCAAAAAAGTGCGAAAAATGTGATTGTCTGTCTTTCATAACTTGCTAGGACCGAAGATATGGGTACACGAACTTCGAAATTTTAGAAACCTTTGTATGGCAAAATCATGCATACCGGGTTAACATGTACACACAATCGTTACTGTCACAGAAACGCACGTTTTAACAGCCAATTTCTACCCAGGTGGCGAAAAATAACGCTCACACATGGTAGGCCTTTCTGGCCTGTCGTCTTGGTTTGACAAGGTTTCGAAAAAGGCAACGAAAAGAAGATCTCCACGACCGTTAAACGACAGAGTCTTCTGTTCAAGTTTCCATGGTAACAAGAACGGTTCCAAATAGGGTAACCATCGTCCTGGGCGTGGCTGGACAGATTCACAGCTCGCGGTGTGTTATCCTCTTTTTTCCTTCTTGCTCCTTTGAGCACATCGTCAGCGAACCTTTTAACTAGCTACTGCTCAGTGGATGCTACCCACGTGGAGCACTGTTGTAGGGTGGCCAAGGCACGGTCCAGTTGGGAGCACCCTTGAATAAGCCCCCTCCTAAGGAAAAGATAAACAAACATTAAGAGCAAAAACAAAAGCGATAAAACCACTTAGACCTGAACATAGTTACACAGTTTGTTAAAAATGACATGATGATTTGCGTCACAAACGGGCATCCAAGTACACAACTCCCGTTCCACGAGACAAACTCAATCAACAGGCGAAACAACAACAACAGAAGCAGCAATATTGCTGGCCACTTCGCGATTCCTTTTGGTGAGAATTAGAGTGTAAAGGAGATAGCAGTAGAAAAAAAAACAAATAGGCAAAGAAACAAACAAACAAACAAGGACACAGGACAGTGTTATCGGAAATTATAAAACTGAGATACACCTGATTGATAAAACATTGTCGGGTGCAAAGTATAAACCACGAACGTTGCGACACGGTGGAATTCTGAGAAGACAGTACTGACAAGCTTGCTACTCAGTTCCATATATTGATATTCAAGACTTTTTCATTCCTAAGAAGGTTTTGAAGTAGATTTGAATATACTGTGTTAATATTATCTCCACGGCGCCTCAGAATAGAAGCAAGTTTTCCCACTTCCCAGAAAACCATTGGGTCGTATATGCTTTCCACACGACGTTTCTTCAATAAGGTGTATCCACGCCATACACAGTAAATCTCTCACGATCAGCAAAGTGGATTAATCGCGTTGAGAGACGGCAAAATCAGCCAACTATTAGATATGTGGTATTGTGAATGTACACAAACTCCAAAAGGGGGGAAAAACACACTCACACAAGCACATGGGCAAGAAGAACCCACATATATCTCAGTTTGGCTTTTAATCAAGAAGTTCTAACAAAACAGGAATAGCATAGACTACGAGAAGTCCTTCCTCCTCCTCACTGTTAAACGGTTAAGAAAAACGCGTCCGCGCGCGAAAGTCGGCTGCAACGAGGAAACGTACCTAAACACACGCGCGTCAAGTACACACACGCGATGGCCTATAAACGCGCGTTTTGATTGGTCTAGAAGAGTTTGCAAAGTTCTGCGCGCGCAAATCATCTCCACTGAGATTTTTTTCTTTGAAAACATCCCTAACTTTTTTGCGGGACAATGTATAAAACAAATAGATTCCATTTGGCCATGCGTGTATACTCCGAACATCATGTCACGCTAGTTGCTACGTTTCCACGACATCTGTGCGTTATCAGTACACCCGCACGGTCAAACGGAATCTATTTGTTAAATACCGCAAGAGTGAACTAAGCTCAAAGAGACATGAAAAGGTTCATAGTCCCTCCTCCTCCTCACAGTTAAACAATTGACAAAAACACGCGACGCCCGTGTAAGTCGGCTGCAACGAGGACACACAACGTGCGTGTGGTGAGGTAGAGGGGAGACCCTAGACTTCTTATACCTCAACACACGCGCGTCAGTTTCCAAGTGCCGGCCTACTTTCGCACGTTCACAACTATCCCTGAGCAAAAGGAAGGGCAGCTCGTAACCTAGGAATGGCAGCTCATTTATTTAACATTTCTGTTGTGTGAAATGCAAATTTTAAAATGATAGGAGGAAGGATCGGCGACATCAAGCAGCTCGGAAAACGTACCTCGCGTTTGGATCTCTAGCGAATCTTACCAGGTCCCCCACAGTCACGTTTGTGTTCATGGATAAAATCTAAAAGGAAGCAAATCACGTGTTACCAGAAATACCACGACTGCCTGAGACTTACAACTTTGATGTTCTTTATAATGATCTTTCACACAAAAGTAGAGACGACAGTTAAACCTGTAAAGATTCCTTCATACTTCATCGGCTTTTTTGGCATAATAAACCCACAACTGCCTAGACTTGCTTCAAGTCGCTAGTATTTACTTACAAAGGACAAAAATAATGATTACCGTGCGGAAATAAGGGATGATGAGGGACGTGCGTTCACGTATAACGCGTTAATTTTCTTCACGCGCGACGCGCTGCAAGTGAAACAAGTTGCGCGCGTGGAGAAGCCGTCATTTCGATTTACGTTCGTGGATCACACGCGCGCCTCCCATAATCAGAACTAGTCTAACAACTTCCCACCACTGGTGTTTCATTCTTCAGTGGAACAATCTACCTAACAATATTTTCTCACGCCCTCATTCTTCTCGAAGCAAAGTATCTACCCTACTCCACAGACCTGTAATTTCCTAGTTTAAGGTATATTTTCTGCTCTGCTGTGCGCTGACCCCCCTCCTCCCCGTTAATAATCGTGGAGAAAAATCAACCAGTGCCCAGTTAGCCTATGATTCTAATGTTAGGCATTGCAGAAGTCGACAACTGGAACATTTCTTACCTGTTGAAAGAACTGTATTATTGCTCGTAAGAGCAATTCAAACAACTGAAAATTCCCCATCTCACTTGCTTTTGGTTCCTGAAGAACACTTTAAGATAAAGAAACAAACACACAAACAACTTAGAAACAAACAAACAACTTGTTACAACTTTCAGCTTATTCTTCGCTGTCCACTGTCTTACTGGAGGACAGCTTGCAGGAAAACAGCTCAAGGCCACGAGCGAATCGGCTAGAAATTATAGGGAACAGAGTTAACGGGGTTACTTACCCATGAATTCGAAGATGCCAAGAATTCTACTTACTTTAGACTTCAATTTCAAATTGCAAAAGAGGAGAAACGAACAGCCTTTCTGTGCCATCAAATTCTTGTCAGAAACCTACTTGAAAGACACGCTGAACTGAACTGAATAACTAGTACGATAAAACTAATCAGCAGAGCTGGTGAGGCCGTGCATCATAAACTTAAATTGCAATTCAAATGACAAAAACACTGAAATAAATTTAAAGCCCTTAAATGAGTAACGCCTGGTTCGCACAAGCGTCGTACCGAAATAGTCAAGCAAATGTATATTACCAGAGAGAACTACGCATAATGACACAAAAGGAACATAATGACATAGACATAGCAAAATAAGGATATAACTGATCAGGGGTTTCAATAAAATTTGAAGTAGGCAGCTGATTTGAATAGAGTAACCGACTGTATCAACTGGGGGTTTGAAACAATCTTCCTTTAATTACTTTAATTTAGGGCATAACGTAGCCGACTTTTCTGAGCGAAATAGCCGACGCTTTTCGTCGGTTGTCGGTGCTTATTGAAAGCACTGACTGATCATTTCTTTGTGGTTACGTCCGTATCGTTATGTCGTTAATATCGCAAGAGTGAACCAGGCTTAGACATAAAAAGGTTTATAAATGATTACCTCTGAATAGCAGTAACTACTTGCGCCAAACATGAGCACAGTCGGCCTAGGAACTCAATGGCCTCTTCTCTTGAGGGCTTTGGCAGGTCTTCAAGGAAGTCGGGAGGAACAGGGTGCGGAAATCCAACGCCACTGAAGATCTGTGCACTGCAATTTATAAGAAGCAGCAATAGCGTGACAAGATTCTAACCAGGTCCAAACAATAGAACCAAGCACCTGTTGTTTTTCGGAGCACTTTGCCGTTTTCATCCAATTAGGAAAATGCACCCTTTATAGTCTTAAGCACCGGTTGTGAAATTGGCTTCATTTCCAGCTACTGCTGGAGGAAAGGAGCCGGTGATTACACCTCCTCCTGGGAAAGGAAAAGACCCGATCTGGGAGAGCAGCAGATATCGAGCCAAGTTGTCAGGATGGGGCAGTACATATCCACAAAAAGACCCCCCCCCCCCTTCCCCCGCTGAAACTATAGTGTGACTGAAAAGGAGCTCTGAAAGTGGACGTGTGCTTACACATTCTGGAGGCAATGATAAAATAATGCCAGGCGCAACGTCAAGTGCCAGTGCCAATCAAGACGATTACCAAAGCTCCAATCCTTTTTTTTTTTAACAAAAACTGTACGTTGCCTTGATTTATTTAGGACACAAAACTTTGGATTTATCAACTGAGTTGATAAGGTAAATTGGCCACCGTAAAGAGATTGAAAGCTGACGTTTCGAGCGTTAGCCCTTGGCCAGATAACGCCCTTCACTCTGACGAAGGAGGCCAATTTACCTTCTCAACTCAGTTGATAAATCCAAAGTTTTGTGTTTCACTTTCCACCGACGCAGCATCACAGTTTCTTTAGAAACTAGCCCCCTTGTTTGTTTGTTGATTTATTTAGAGAAGGCACTGTCGCGGCGTGATCAGGGCACCTTAGGTTCAAATCCCGCCATGACTGCCAGCTACAGTTATTTGCGGGTGACCCGAACTTTAACTCCTTTGCCTTTCCTCTAATTTCGCTGCCGCCGGTTGAAGTTCTGTTGATTTGCACTGTTTGTTTCATTGTCCCTGAAAAGTCCCTCTCGAGTTAAGTATTGTGTTATTACGGTAAAATAGAGCCACCATAAATTGGCAATAGCAAAATACTGCTAAATTTGACCATAGTTCCTCCATAATGTATGGCGTTATCAAAATCGTATTTGGCAGTCAAACCACATGACTGTACAGTAACCCTTAAAGCCCAAATAGTGACCAGCCACCTATTTCTCCTTACAATATCACTACAGGGTCAAACATACAGGTCTTGAGAATAAAGGAAATGATCAACGAAGACAAAATGTCTTGAAGTGTCATAACAAAGATATGAAGGTTAGTGTGGGGAATATGCATGTTGATCCTGGGGCTTAAAGAGTTAAGGAACATCCTCTTTGTGTCCGCACCTGAATTGGTTGACAGCATTCCATATTGTCTCAAATGTCGACAAGACCAATGCGTGAGGATTCCCAGCCTGGGCTGTGTTTATCTCATCTACACTGGAACCAATTTCTGAACCTTCCTCAAATTTCCCTGAAGAGTTCTGCCATGACAAATACAAAGCTTCTTAGCACCAACATTCAGCTTCTTTTAAACTCTTGTAGTTCAACATTAATACTAAGCTACTTAAGTTTCAAACTAGTTCAGCACTACGATAGTTCAACGTGTAACAACAATTACATGTAGCTCAACAACCCTACATGCAGTACAGCAATGACCTATCTCTTGTAAAAAGAGGGCAACTTATTCTCGCTCTCGAGCTTCTCCTGTAACCTTAACATCACCCAAGATGACCCTGTTGAGCTTCTAAGAGTGGCTACCAAACATCAACTGTTCCAATTCAACGGCAGTCTTTACGAACAAATTGATGGTGTAACTATGGTGTCACCCCTAGGGCCACTCATGGCGAACACATTTATGTGTTTTATCGAGGAGAAGCTCGAGGGCGAGAATAAGTTGCCCTTTTTACAAGAGATACGTGGACGACACCTTAGCCGCGGTAAAAGATATCCCAACTGCTACAGCTTTCCTGGCAACATTAAATGAAGCCCACCCGTCAATCAGCTTTACGATGGAAGTAGCAAACAACAACAGACTACCTTTCATCGGAATGGAACTCATAAAGATTGGTAAACCGCTGAAAACATGTGTCTACCGCAAAACAACAAACAAAGGCCTGCTTCTCCACTATCAAAATCATGTTGACGCCAGATACAAACGATCCCTTCTTATGACTATGTTAAACCGTGCCCACGGTAGACTGCGAGCAGTCTCTCTTTTGCTCTAAAATCCGTGCTGGATGGAAAGAGAGACTGCTCGCAGTCTATGCCCACGGTCTCTCATCCTCACCTGATCTATTTGCTGAAGAATGCGATAATTTGAAAGTGATCTTCTTGAAACTGAAGTACCCTGAAAGGCTCATCAATTCCACCATAACTAGCTTCATCGAGTCGCAAAATCAAGAACAAGTTCGTGATGTTCAAGCAAATGCGCCCGTTCGGATTATTCTGCCGTTTAAAGATCAAAGATCAGCTGACACTGTACGAAGACAGCTTTCCGATCTTGGAAAGAAAATAAACAGCGATCTGCGCCCAGTGTTTACAAGTAAGAAAATTGCCGATGAGATCAAAGTAGCAGAAGCCAAACCACCACCAAACACAAGCACTCTGCTATTGGAAAACACTTGCGCGACGCTCACAATCAGATGAATAAAGACCTTCAGAAACAATTCACCATTCTTAAGAAATGCCGCGGAAAGCTGAAATGCTTAATTTACGAAATGCCCTTTATCAAAGACAAGAAAACTAAACTGAACACTCAATCTGACTCAATCAAGGCAAAACTATTTACCTAATTAACACTCTTTACATTCCACAAGGTATTTTTAATCACGTGCAACAAGACTTCAACACGCATTTTATTCTATAAGGAACTTACAAGAATCTGACTTTTAGTTATACGAATTTGAAAATGATGAGTGAGTCATCGAAACGTCATTCGAAACTACTATCGCTAATTTTTATTCTTAATTGTTTATCCAAAACATCCGTTATTGGAATTTTAAAACACATAGGACCAATTATTTAAACGAGGTCTAATTTAGACCTGTTTTAAGAGTACACATAAAGTACGAGTACATCTGTAGGACTTAAATTACGTTAAAGAAGGTTGCTAGTTGGCTTTTTAGTTTACGCTACATGCTTTCCAAATATTGTTATGGTAAATGACGCTAAAAAGTTCAGGTTGACCACTTTAATTCCGGGTTAAGCCACGGTCAGTTATACCCTGTCTTAACTTAGTACAAATAATTAGCCTGCAGTGTTTAAAGGGGTCATGTCAAGCTATTTAAGTATCTTAGTTTTTAAAAAGCTAAAAAGTGTCTTCGTATCAACTGAATTCCAAAAATAATGGTCTAGCATTGTTATTAAAGACTATCTTATGGCACTGAAATTGTATCCTGTAATCTTTCACTACCGATGGCAAGGACGGAAATGGATTGAAACTTGAAAAAATTGACCTAATTTTTTCAAGTTTTGATGCTGTCTTCAAATGTTACCAAAAAAATCATTATGGATAGCTCTCCCTGATAACATTCATTTGATATCTTCCTCATAGTTTTACAGGAGCATTTTGTGTATGAGTAATGGCATTAAGTAATGATTTTGGCACAGAATTGACCTAAAATAGCAAAATCCTCGTGACATAGCCCCTTTAAAAATGTATAAAAATAAAAGTGAAGAAAATTTCGGACAAAAGACTAACCTCTTGTTCCGTTTCATTGGATGAAGACCGTGAGGAATCTCTTGTACCAGGTCCTCCAAGAGCAGGGACCTGTGCGGGAGGACCCATCACAGGGGTGTGGGGTCTAGCTGTTTGTCTTTGTTCTCCTTCTTGTTGGTACTCTTTGCATTTGCGTTTTAAGATGATGATGGCCGTCACACACTTGGTTATCGCGCCATTGTAACTGAAATACACCAGTAAGAAACAAAATTGAATAGTTACCATGTAAACAAGACAATTAAAAAGAACAAATTAGGTTTTCAAAAAAAATTGTCAAGGCCAAATAAAAAAAACGGAACACATTGCCCACAAAACACAGATGCATGACTTCAATACTTAATTCCAAAAAAAAGTTCAAACATACATTTATTTGGCAAGCCAATTGTCAAACAATGCTCATCCGTTGTTGTATTTATTTCAACGGGGTTTAAGGAAAACGTTTGGTTTTACTTGTAACAGCTAACGTCTGTTTGATCATTCCAACATGATTAAACTGCAGCTAGTTTGGTGGTTTACCTTGACCGTGTTGCTATAGCTTCAAACAGAGTGTGTGCTTCACCCAGTATTGTGGAGGCCATACTTAGACATCCAGGAGACCCTAAATAAAGAACACTGTTCATAATCACAGAAACAAACTATAACATGAAAACCGGCATATTCTGATTATTATGTGTGTAATAGGGTTAACAGCGGTCAAACGCACGACGCGTGCACAGTTCCTTCCATAATTTTACAAAAGAAAACACAGACAAATGTCGAAAGTTTCACTTTAACCGCAAAACGTAACGCCATTTCTGAAAACTTAAGCTTTTTACTTCGAGCATGTTTTGAGAATGAAGTAACAGTCATCCACAAGTTTTATCGGCGCGAAATTTTGTTTATCGGGACATTTTATGTATCGTTTCCATACGAACTTCGCGCTCGTAGAAGTCTGAACTGATTCAAACTTCAAGGCTCTGGAAAACCGGAAGTGACGTTGTTTTTTGCGTTTGACCGCTGTGAAGTAATAGGGTGGGAGCAAGTAGCCAAACTGGATTTGCCATTTTGTGCATAAACAGCAAAATCAATCTGGAACCAAAACGTTCTGAATCAAGTTATACATGTCTCTGGATAGAAACTTGTCTTTGGTTATGTGAACGAAAGGTAGTTGCATCAAGCAAAGTTCATGTACGTGTGCACTGAAGTAAGTAGTTTCACACCTCCTGATCCACCAAAGTGTTTTCGAAGACCATCAACAGTTGATTTCACATTCCTTTTAAACACCTGACCAAACACAGCTATCCAGTGTCTGAAAAACAAGTTCATTCAGTTCATTCATTCATCTAGTGCACAGCTTGTAACCATACAGACTCCACACATGCTCATCTCTTTGTTAAAACTCCTCATAAAACAAACAACCTGGAGAACAAACTAAACAGAAGTAAGGTGCATGCAGCAGTGTGATTAGTTTACTTTGTTTTTCAAATCTTGCTCTTTGGTTTCCCAGAATGTACACTCAGCATACACCGTATCCACCACTCGTACAAACAAGTATTTCTAATTACGGCAAGTTTACTGTTTTTCGTTTTTCAGTGAGTTACTTACTTGTCTAATAACTGAAGAAGATCAGCCAAAGTCCATGGGGGCTTAATAAACACAATTGTTTCCCTGGAAATAATTAAGTCAACAAGAACAACTTAAAATGACAAATACATGCGTCATATTTTTTTACTGGTTAGTTTTTCAACAAAATAAAAAAGAGAGAGAGAAAAAAAAAACTGGTATTGAATTACTAAAGTTTCCTCAGATGCCAGACACTCATTTCTTCCTATTGTCAGTTTTTCCTCTCCCTATATGCAGCTTCTGATCTTCTTTGTCACTACTTTGAATTGAATCTTTCTATTTTTTACTTCCAGTTGATTTCGCATTTTCCCACATTAAAGGTTACTGTCTATTAATTAACGTCTCCATCCATATTATACTTCACAACTGGATGTATCTTACCACAACTGTTCATATGCAGCCCTCATTTCTGTTTCTACAACCACAGCAAGACCTTCCCTCATAATGCATTGCAGCTCACAGATGATGTCATCAGCCTAATCACAACAGGACAAGAAAGATCAACGCATCACTCACTACATGTACAAACTCTACCATCACACCTTGATACAAATTGAGAGCAAAGCTTACATTTAAGGACCATGCTTCCTATTGTTACTGCTCATCCGTTCTGAGCATCTTGGGTATGGTCTGAGATATTGGGGTTTCTTAAGGAATTTGCCTATGAATACAAAGGTATTTTACGTGGTTGATGACCATGTGGAAAAAGTGGATCTGTAGCAAGGGGTATCAGAATCCAAAAAGAAAATCGGGGGCTACCGCACATTTTTTAGAGACAATTGAGCTTAAATTTGGATAGAAAATGCCACACATTCTTTGTACATGAATTAAAGCATTTTTAAAATTATGGTTGCTTAATTATCTCTGAAAAATGCACGGTCACTCACATTTTTCTTTTTGGATTCCAATAACCCTTGCTAAGATCTACTTTTTCCCCAAAGCCATAACCTTTGAAAAAATACCCCCTGCATTAGGACCCACCATCTTTAAATGCACCATTACCCAGATTTTTTTACAGTACCTTAGCTCTTTTCTCTGCAAGTGTTTCTTGAAGTTTAAGTTCTTCATAATAATCTGAAAATACAATGAACTGGTTTGATCACTGCACAGATCACTTCACAGCAACCATTAAAGACAACACCATTTCATAGTTCATTGTAGTTTCCATCTCACCTTTAAAATAATCTTGTTTCAATACCATAGCACTGCTCTGAAACAGTTCTTTCAATCCCCTGACCAGACTCTAAACAAGAACAAAAGAATTATTTTTAATTGGTCACCCTTGGGGCCCGGCTAACTGCCTACTACTTAATACAGGTTGACCATTCAATACAGTCAGGTTTAACTGGCTTAAACAGGATGTACACCTACACTAGTTGAACAATATTTTAGTGGCTTACACGATTTGTGAGAAATGATTGTGGCATTAGAATGCCAGTTCCATCATATTTAATATAATAATATTATATTTTTATAGTTGCCTTTAACAACTCGACTATTAAATACAGGTGAGGACTATACAAATAAATACTCTCCTTGGGACCTGATGAAAGGTGACTGCAGCTGCTTAATAGTGGTCATGAATGCATATGTAGTAAAATAAAGAGCAGCTTTTGGGACTGTGAGAACTGACTGCTTAATAGACTGAGGGTGACCTCTTTATACAGGGCTGCTTAAATTATACGGTTTAACTGCACGATAGGATTGTTCAGCAATGAACAGCAAAAACTGATTTGGTCTTAGTTTACACTGTACATCATAATAATTATGTGTATTACAACGAGTTGATCATAAGCTTTTAAGTCTTGACTGTACATCAAAATATGCCCACCTGGTGATTAAATGCTTTTAATCCATTAATAATCGCTTTGCTGCACAAATTTTGATCATTGGAAAACAGTACTGCATGCCCATTATCAGCTGAAAAAAAAACAGGTTTTGTTCATTTTCATGGATACTGATACACTGCTGCTAACTATGTTCACATGTGTAAGTTATCTACTAGTGACACACAAATGTATTCAGACACTGATGTGCATACATTTATATGTTCTATACTGTACAGAAGACATTAGGCCATTTCTGAATTGTCTTGTGCCTCTTTTTCAAAGCGAGGCTTCGTGCAAAACTTTTCACATGAAAATGAGTTTTATCTGCATGTGAATGAAAACTCATTTTCATATGAAAGGCTCTGCTCCAAGACTCGCTTTGAAAAAGAGGTACAAGACAACTCAGAAATGGCCTATTGAAGGGCTGAGAGTGTAACTGTCTTGGGTCAAATTTTAGGCCATTTTATTATTTTTTTGCTCTAATCTACTTCAATTTGCACCAAGTAGAGTGAGCAGAGAGGGTGCAGTAGACGGCCACACATCGTTTACGCGTTGCAAGAGGTCCCTGTGTGAACAATGCGCAAATCAGAGGGAAAAAATATTGGGCAGCGTTCTTTCACTGAACTAAAGGTCCCATGCAAAAATTGAAGCAGTTTGGCGCAAAAAATCAAATGACCTAAACGTCAACATAAGACAGTTATGCTCTCAGCTCTCCAATTAATCAGTCAAACAAATGCCAGCAAAAGCATTAGTTTACATGCATTTAATTTGAATTCACAATCAGATAGGATTACAACATAACTGGCCCTACATAAACAGGGTGTGTCATTTATTTCTACATTGTACATTAAATGAGCAAGCCAGACACCCTGTATGGCACATTTTTGCCGTGTAAAACAGTTTTTATGAAGATGCCATCCTATATCTAACTTAAATTACCAACCTTTTCTCTGGAATAACAAACAGCACTGAAGTATTTTGTCATCATTATTTGGATCCTCAATTGAACAGTTCTCCATCATTTCCTGTGCCTGAGCAACACAAAATTGTATATGGATCATATGAATAATGTGCACTGACTTTTGCACGAATCCTTTTTAAAAGCTACCGTGATCAAGAGATCAGGTTGGTGGTTTATGGCTGGTCTCCTTAGAGCCAATTTAGATGTTACGATTTTTCCTTACGACTGTAGTATGCGACTTGCTCATGTCACATCTACAACACAAATCGTGTCGTCTAAATCAGACGTACAACATCTTCATGACAATTGCACACAACACAAAAAATGACGTAGGATTTTGAAACTTGTGTTAAAACCCTATGACAGTCGTAGCCACAATCAAAATGTTAAAATGTTAGAATGACGAGTTGTACATGATCTTTGCCTGACGCAAGCAGCATATGCTACAAAAGTCACATAGGACAGTTGTGAGCAAAAGTAGTTCCACCTAAATCGGCCCTTATGTATCATGTTGTTTCCTATTCTGGGGGGGAGGGGGAGGGGAGGGGGAGGGGGAGGGGTCAGAGGTATGGGTTGGGGTAAAGGAATACGAGTGAGGAGTAGGGTAGGTAAGGTCAGGTTAACCTTTATTCATCCACCATGTTTTCTTCAGGTATTAATATATAATAACGACCAGCTGAAATGCTTAAGCAAATCCTTACCATGAGTCTACGCTGATGCTCATCAGAGCTTCAGTCTGTATTAAATAATGAACTAGCTAACTTATCATTGCCAAAACCAAGCTGACGTCATAGCGGTTTTCTCTAACATGGGCCCTTCAAGGATTCTTTTCTTAACAGGCAAATGTGTTTTTCATGGATGTCAAATCAGAAGCTATGCAAAAATTTACTTTGCAGTTCTTAGTTGTCTCCAAACTCAATGACACGTTGAACATCCTTTTATACTAGAACACATTTTAGGTGGCCACATAAAGGCATTCGCTGAGTCAGAATCGGGGAAAGCCTCAAAATCATGTTCTATTTGTGACCGAATTACTACGATCGGAAGACAACGATTATTTCACCATGCATTCTCCAGGATCTTACCATGTTTATTATTCTCACAAATGGGATCACGCCAAAAGAAGCCCCTGAAACCTCAGTTTGGCCAATTCACTAATAATTACTGGTATCCTCTTATTTAGGGCACGTATGACTTATATTTGCTCAGTAAATACAAAGTGATTCAATACATTTCTATCCTTCAAATTTAGGAAGATGAATTGTTTGTTCAGGTTCCCTAACAGCCATTTGCATGCATGAATGACCACAAAAATATCTACATGCACCGCACGCACCATATTATTTTTGCAGCTGTTCTATTTGGGGTTAAGGAAAGCAAACATCTATTGTGTAATCTAAACCACAAGATTCTAACACACAGGGTCTTAAAATGCTGTGTGCCTCAGATGAGATGTAACTGAGCAATCAATAATCTTAAAACGAGTAGCGCGAGAATAGGAGGTGGGGATGATTGACATCCACCTAAAACACACTTGGCCATTAAGGAAATGAATCCTTGAAGGGGGCATGTTAGAGAAAACCGCCATAATCAGCTCACATCAAAGACTTGCTAGTTAATGCCATTGGCCATTCTTTTGATATAATGATGGAACATCAAGTTAAAAAACTATGTGAGATGGAATCCTTCATTCCCATCCACCTGTCTAGAGAGAGTAGCCCTGAGTTTGTAACACAAATGCAAGTCCATCCCCCTCAACTCTCACCCCAACCCATATCCCTACCTCTCACCTCTACTCCTCACCCCCTACCCCCACCCCATCCCTACTCTCACCTGCCACCCCAGCCAAGAGACTGTACTCCATGTCTTTCTCTACACAGGTGTATGAGTTGGTACTGGTGAAAACATGTTCAGGGTAACCATGCAATGGACTAGTATCCTATCCAAGGGTGGGTTCATTTTTTTTTTGTATTTTGTTTGTTTATTGTTTTACTACATAAAAATACAGCAAAAAAAGAAATGTACAGCACAATAAAAGGAAAATACAGTTAATTACGGAAACAAAAAGTTTACAATTTTCGAATTTACAGAACATACAATTTAACATGGCTAATTTAATTTACAAAGTGACAGGTTACAAAATAACAGGGTTTACAAAGGCCAACAACTTAGGTATATTACAGCAGTCTGATATGTAATTTGCAGTATAATTTTAAAAAGGTGACAACAACTAATCAAGGAGAGATAAGTGGGAGTAGAGGTTCCCACTTTTCATAATGAAAACCAATTTTATTATTTTCTCTCGCAATAGAACGTTCTATATAATATGTATTCTTAATTTTTTCTGTTAAATGCAGAATAGATAATGGAGTTTTGTTTAGTTTACAACGATACAGAAAATATTTGCTTTCCAGGATAATGTAATTTGTCAAGTTATTGTGAATTTTTAGGTCTTGGTTTCCGAAAAAAATATCTTTTATGTGAAGAGATCTGCTCCAGTTCAGCTTTTCTCCGAAAGTAGAGCATACTTCACTCCAAAAAACCTGAACTCTCGGGCAGAGGAAAAGAAAATGTTCTATGGTTTCTATATCATTTTCGCAGAAATAACATAGAGGAGATTCGATTTTCTTAAACTTAAAAAGCATGTCATTTGTATATAAAATTCTATTAAGTATCTTATACTGAAATTCCCGCAGTTTTGTGCTTAGTGTTGCTCTAATAGGTGTTAGATAAATTTTTTTCCATTCTAATTGAGACTCTTCGGTGTTAAAGCTTTCCTCATATTTCTTCCTAGCAGTAGGCTTAGTGCAAACTTTTGAGACGAATTTATTATAAAGCGATTTCGACTGAACGTTTTCAAGTGGGATTATATCACTTTCGTAAAGTATATTAAAAGAATTAGGCTCAAAGGGAGAGGTGAGAAGCGCTATAGATGATTTACTTCCATTTAACAGGTTACGCCATACCAAAGGCATGGCGTCCAGCATACTAATCAATAAATACATGTCGCTGGGGGATAGAATAGATCTCAGAGGCTCCATGTTGAAAACTAGCAACCCTGCACCGTCGTAAAGGTCGCCAATCTTGTTTAGACCTACACTACTTATCCTTCGGTTATATACTGAATTTTTGCCAATGCAAATAAACCTATTATTCCAGAGGATCTGATTCGCAACATCCTTTGTTGTACTGGGGTTGTTTTCATTTAATGAGGACCAGGTTTGGATACATTTTTTATAAAACTCTTGAACAGCAACTGGTAATTTCCTATAATCAAAGTTACAGTGAAACAAAAACTTGCCCCCAACGTTCTTCAAATAGAAATTAAGAAAAAGTTTCCAACTTGCTGGGTAATTATCCAAATATTTCTTGATACACAATATTCTCTGCGTTGAAATCATAGATGCAATATCTGGCATTGTCAAACCTCCTTCCTCAATGGAGTTTATCAAGGCTGCACGCTTTACTTTGTCTTTACCCTTCCAAATAAAAGAATAAAGTAATTCATTGATTTTTTTGACAAAATCAGATTTTTTACACGAGATCAAAGCAACACAATAAGGGATTTTCGGTATGGCAAAGGATTTGATCACTTGAATCCTTCCAATCAACGTAAGACCTCTCCAAGACCAGCTTTGTAGCAATTCTTTTAAAGATTTCTCGATAGATTCAAAATTTTTTTCATAAAAACGCTTATGATTATATGTAAAATATACCCCCAGAATTTTGACAATACTGCTTATCTCATTCACGCCTACATCCGTTGGTTCTAACGTCATATTTCCCAGGGGCATTACTTCCGTCTTTTCATGATTCATTTTTAATCCCGAATAACTTGTAAATTGTTCCAAGGTGTTGATTAGATGAGAGAATGAAACTGTGTCGCGCACGAATGTTGTCATGTCATCGGCAAAGATCACTAACTTAATCTCATTACCGTCAACCTTAATGCCTCTTATTTGTTCGTTGTTTCGAATGTTAATTGCTAATAATTCGAGGGCTATTATGAAAAGATATGGTGACAGAGGGTCACCTTGGCGTACACCTCGTTTAAGTTGGAAAAAAGGTGTGGCGAAACCATTGTTAAAAACACAACTTGATATATTCTTATAAAAAGTCTTAATCCATGCAATAAGAGATTCACCAAAACCAAACGCTTCTAAAGAATGAAATAAGAAATTCAAATTCAATGAATCGAAAGCTTTTTCAAATTCAATTGCAGTCAGAATAGTATCATAGTTTTTCATTTGGGTGAAGTCAAAGATGTCGTTAATGGTGCGGACAGCATCAAATATGTTTCGTCCTTTGACGAAAGCACTTTGGTCGTAATGAATTATGCTCGGAAGCACTTTCTCTAGCCTCATAGCAATGGCTTTAGAGCCTATCTTAACATCGACATTTACCAATGATATAGGTCGCCAATTTTTTATCCTTCTTCTGTCCTTTCCTTTCTTCTCTATTAGCGTGATTGCAGCTTGTTTTTGAGTTGTTGATAGTTCCCCGCAACGATAAGAGTAGTTGAGAGAATTAACCAGGACTTCACCAATTTCAGACCAAAATACTTTATAGAATTCTGCCAATAGCCCATCGTTTCCTGGTGTTTTATTATTTTTAAATGCAGATAAAGCCTTATAACATTCTGCTTGGGTCAGCTCTCCTTCACAGCTGTCGCGCATTGGAACAGATAACTTAGGAATTTGATCATGATTATTCAAAAAGGGGCAAGATGTCTGATCGATCTCCACATCTGTCTTTTCATCATATAAATTAGAATAGAAGGAATATATTTCATTAAGGATTATACTTGGATTTGTGCTTTCTTGTTCGTCTGTCAATAATAGCTTTCTTAGACAGGTTTTTGTCTTTTTATTATTTTCTAGATTTAAGAAATATTTAGTGTTTCCCTCACCTTTTTCGAACCATGTTGCACGGGAACGAATGATTAACCCTTTCACAATATAGTCATATTCTCTTTCATATTCGCTTTTGGCTGTTTCTAACTTTTGTATATTTTCATAAGATGGTTCTTCAGCAATTTTTTTCTCGCACATTTTTAATGTCTCTTCAATGTTTTTCAGTCTTTCTCTCTTTTCACGCGCTTTTTGTTTACTGTAAGAGATGCTTTCCCTACGAATATTATATTTGATCCAGTCCCATACTATTCGGTAATCTGTGCAAAAATTAATCTCGCTCAACCAGACGGGAATATTTTCTCTTATCAGTTCAACGTATGTCGAGTCTTCAAAAAGGCTATTGTTTATTTTCCAAAAAGAAGGGCCATGATTCTGAGTGTCTAAAGAGTTAATTTCGATAACAACTGCCGAATGATCAGTTCTCACCGCAGGTACGATTTCTATTTTAGCGACATCATCTTGAAGTGACTCCGGAATGAACCAATAATCAAGCCGTCGTTGAATAAGTGGTGTTTTTTGTCTCCAAGTGAACCTTTTGCACTCGGGGTTTTGGACTCTCCAAATGTAAATGTAATGTAAGGGTGGGTTCATGCTACAGAAACTCCAGGTGGCAATCCACAGTCAAAATATTATGTCATGAAGTCCTGCGGGGACAAGCTGCATCTTCAGTGATGTGGTTCTGACTTTTGAGTCTTTGAACATCAACTCTTATTAAAAGTGTTGAGATTAAAGTGTTGTTTGTTTCTCTACATTTTGCAAATGAAACTAGGAAATTTATCTTGTTCCAAGCTTAAGCTCTTGGGACAAGTGAAAAAGTAACTAACCTCAGAAACTGTTTGTCCTCGGACTCTGGGATGATTGTTCTCAAAACAGGTATGAAGAAACCTTATTGCTTGCCGTGCAAGAGTATCAACACCAAACTTGCCATTCTGCGACTAAAAACAACAAAACTATAATCATGATCAAAACTACTGTTATATTTGGGTAAGGGGACAACACACAACTTGAGTGTGTCAGATTGCAAACTTTCTCATACAGCTGCTCACATGATGGCATTGTAAATACACATCTGTGCTCTTGTGGTATCAGTGATAAACTGAGTATATGTAGGAAAATTACGCTAAGAAATTTAAACAAGAAAATAAGATAATACATCTTGACAAGACACAGGCATTTATTTTTTATCATAATAGAGGCTGAACAGTACAAACACTGTAGTGCTTTTAACTCAACAAGTACCAAATTATTTTAAATATTATTATTATTATTATTTGACCAAATAATAATAATAATAACAATATTTAAATAATAATAATAATAATAATAATATTTGGTCAAATAATAATAATAATAATATTTAAAATAATTTGGTACTTGTTGAGTAAAAAGCACTACAGTGTTTGACCAAATTATTTTAAATGTTATTATTATTATTATTATTATTATTATTATTATTACTTTTATTATTGTAATCATACCTCTTTTTGAACTGTGACATACTTCCCTTTCTTTATTTTCCATGAATCACTCTAAAGATAATAGAACATTTAAAAAAACTTGTTGATATAAATTTGTTCATAACTTGTTACTGTGTAAACCAAAAAACCATAAACACCAAATAAACTTTAAAATAACTAATAGAAAAGGTAGAAAACGAATTATTTGAGAGCAAACTGGTTTAGTGATCATATCAGGATGCAGATTGTACAACATCATAATAATTATTACACGGTCAAGTAGTTACAGCAGAAGACTGAAACAGGTTCCAAATAACAATAGATAATAAAAACGACAGGCTCTTATTAACAGGAAACACACATATAACATTTACGACTTAAAGTAACAATCTTCTAAGGTCACATTATGAGTTTATGTACCTTTAATGAGTCAAGCTCTTGAATGACAATCCAAGGAACAACAAGCACAGGTCTGGCAACACCTAAAAAACCATGATTATGGTAAGACCGCGCTGTTACAGCAACATGCATGACAGTGAGCTTTGTCATCACAATTCAAATTTAACCAACTCAAGGTTCATTTGTCCCCTTGACTAGGTTTCCTGTAAGAGATTCTGATGGGACAGTTTCTTGCACAATGACATGCAAATTTACCAGAAAATAATAATCAACCTGTTACACGTCACATTGTAAAAGTACATGTACAGGTTTGAAAGAAGCAAAACCCCTTTTATGCAATTATGCATAATATGTTCAATACCATGTTTACTAATAGTATTATTCAACTGACACTTTGGATAATTAAAATGAAAATAATTTTTTGAGCAGCATACCAGGAAAACACTGTGCAGTGTTGTCCACTTAAAGAGAGACATAAAAGATGACAATGGACTTCAAAGGACTTCACCCCCGGGGGGGGGGGGGGGGGGGCTTGCCCATAATAATATTAAATGTTACTTGGGCCTTAAGAGAGGGCATACACTTTATACCACTAACCTACAGGTTTCACTATCCTAAATAAAAATTCTTCACAAACTGTACAAATTGTCTGAGGTTAAGACCATCAGACTTATGATGTACAGTGTAAGTCAACCTTGGGTGCTTTAAGTAAGAGGTCTACTCCTTAAATTATTTTAACTCAATCAATTTCTCTTGTACTTGTCAAGAGTTTAAACACAATCTTGTTCCATCATCAGGTGTACCTACAGTGTAAATTATCCTAGACTTAGCAGAGAGAGGAGTTCAGAAGGATGGAATCATAAAGTTGCAGTAATTTGGAAAACGCGAGAGACATAGTTTGACTACAGGAAGGACAAAAACCACACTCACCTTCAATGGGGAAGTCCTTTAACTCAGATATGAGTTTAAGATGAGATAACAGGACATTTGTATCCAAGACAACGTAAAGTGTATCCTGGAAGGACGTTGGTTCACAACAACAAAAAAAAAACAAAATAAATGTCAAGAGAAACAAGACTAAAGAAGAAATGTTTATGTACATCTGTACACTTAGGTCTAAGAGTACATGTTCACATTGCATCTTATTCAGTGGTTTACAGTACAGTGGTTTACAGTAAAGTATACACTACAGGTGCAATTACATGGTGAAGACAACACTTACAGTGTAGGAAACTGTGGAAGACTTGCCAGAGTCCCCTGCCACCTGCAAAAAAATGCTCCAAATTAAAACAACTTATTGGAATTCAAATGCCTTGAAGTGTGCTTAATTTGTACCACATGGAAAAGATGATTTTTCTACTTTAAAGCAGGACTAGGATTGCATTTTCCTTATGTCAAATGCAACATATGCATAATATGTGCATTCCAACATAATTTGGAGCATACACTGTAATTGTTTTTTAGGGTAATACTGAGAAGAACAATTTTCAATTTTAGGGGCCTAATTGATCAGCCCGCGTCAATAATTACATTCAAATAGTGAATCCTGTTAATTTCTACTGACCTTTAATGGATCAATGTTAAATTCTGATCTTATTCCTTGGAGCTAAAAAAGGAAAAACAAAGAAATTTATTTATCAATAATCTGTAATAAACATCTAGTCTACAGAATAATCAAAAGACTTACTAACTTACAACTGCAGTGTAATATTCCAGCTAAAATGTTCCACTCAACAAGAAATTATGGAGATTGAGTGCAGTGCGTAAACCATAACTTTTATTCTGAATTGTAAATATCCCACAAAATATCCCCTTTTGTGATAACTGAGTTAACTCTTGAGTTTATTGCTTGACTGGGAGGAGAATCAAGATTGTAATATTCTTACTAGAACTACCACGGCCATATACATACAACCAGGGCTGTCGATAAGTTTCGAAATACCTCTTGCCTTACACCCCTAACAAACTGGTTGATTTGTGGGTAAATTGTGCCAACAAGAGGCAAGTTCACTCGCAACACTGACTTCCCTGTAAGCATACTCAGTGGTAACAGGTTTTACAGGTTACAGCCCTTAATGACAGCCCTGACAAGTAGTTATCAATTTTACCTCAAGCCTAATTTGATCTTCTAGTTCTTCACAGTTGTCAACCTCCATTGCAATCTCGTTATCAACAAGCTCTGCCCTGCCTTGACCAACATCACCGTGATCATTTACAAGACCATGAAATGAAAACTGATTGTCCAGCTGCATGTCTTCCGAGGACTGCACTTCATGTGCAGCAGCGGTTGGTAGCTTTTGTCCAGTATCTGTCTTGTCAGAGTTCACTCCAAGATCAGTTTGTTGATGAGACAAAGGACTGAAGGGTGTACGAACATTACTACTACCTGTTTGTGTCACACCATTAGAAACTGAACCTTTCTGCCTAAGTGGCGATGGATGTCCAGGAGGTGTTTTTACATTGTTGTTATACTTATTGCTGTTAACCATCCTCTTGTTGAGCTGTTTAATCGGCCTACTTGTTACTTCATTTTGTTCTTGAGAAGACGGAAACAGAAAGTCACCAACGGAATTAGAATAATCAGCACCATGGCAGCCGCTATGGGTGGGGCTACTGACATAGGTTCCTTGTTCACTGGGTGCATATGCATTATCCACAGAATCAACCCATGCAGATATCCGGTGGGCTTTTGAATTACTAGATAAGTGCTGCTGTCCATTAGTATTCACAGCACCTGTAGTCATCTGTGGCATCCTGTTCTTTTTGTCCGAGTGTTGAGAACCTTGGCTGTTAACTGACTGCTCAGGACTGTGTATTTTATGTCTCTTAGCTTTTTGCTTCTTTTTCTTCTTTTTGGAGCAGCTACTGGTGGATCCATCACCTTCCAAAGGTCTTTTCAATGCACTTTCTTTGCTCTGTAAGAACAAAAGGTACAGCTAACATCTACAGGTGTTATTGTACACGAGACACACTGTTAACTTGATATTCAACAAATATATTGGATGATTCCTGAGTTCTAACTCAAGACTCGCTGAAAGCTTCTGCATTTTCAGACCTAACACTTACGTGTGCTGATATGATATCATCAAGAGGGTGCTTCCAGCTGGACTCCCCTGTAACAGTGTTGAAATAATAATGCTTCCTCCTTGATTTGGACTGTCGGCATATCCAGCCTGTCGGGAGAGGGCTATCATCTAATTCAGCAAGGTTCATGGTCGCTTGGCATCTTTTACAGCACAGAAAAAATTGCACAATCTGTACAGGTAAAAATGTCACCTCATTTATAAAAGCTGTTATAATGAAAAAGCTAGCTCATTTGCAGCTAAGTTTAAACAAATGCGCCCTTTCTACAACTAGGTGCTCTACAGCAAATAAAGGATTCTTGAAACAAAAAATTAATGTTTTGCAGCGTAAGCCACTTTTTGACTTAGTACAGAGACTCCCATAATTATAACAGTGATAGTGGTCTTCAGCAGAAATTACAAAACAGACCCCTAAAAGGTAAAAGGATTGAAGACATTTACTCCTAAATTGTGTGGCTCCAGAAAATATCCATACCCACCCCATCGATAATCCCTGGAAATTCTGAGGGGGTGGGGGTATAAAAGGCCAAACCTTTAAAAGTAAAGTATGAAGCTAAACTGGAATTTTTGGAGGGGTGGGGGGATTTATAGTAAAAAAACCATCCGTGGGGGAGGTATGGATATTTTCTGGAACCACACATTCTTCAAGGTAGCAATAACAATATTACTGTCACAAGGTATTTTCTTTGTCCTCTACTCCAATAGATACCTCAATAATTATATTGTCATTCATTTTTAGATTTTAACAGCCTACGCAGTCCCAACCAAAATTTTTTGAGAACAATCTCTCCCACCTCCCCCATAAAAAAGCACATGCATTTTTGGGCTTGACAAGTCACTTAGGATGCCTTTTGGTGTGACCCTTTGAATGTATGGTACTGATCTTGAATGTTTGGCCTGGACAAACGGATCTAGCATTACCATTCAACAATATCCAACATTGTAGAATTCAACATGTTGCACGTTGTTTGGCCACCTTGTTGAGTGATGTTGGATGATGCTCAAAGATGTTGCATGATAAGCTTTGCTGTGCGAAAAAATGTTATGCAAATTAGCTGGCTGCACATTGAATGTGCAGCCAGCTAATTTGCATATGCAATTCAAAGCCAAGGTTTGACACCTCTCGGTCTCTTGAGGTTTTAGCTGAACACACTAGGAAATCAGGCAATTGTCTACAAAAAAGTAATTCAAGCTCCCCAAAACTGAAATGGAATTAACCACAATTTCCGGATTAACAAAGATACAACAGTAATTAGTAAGGGCTTTGTCCATTTGACTGAGCAAAAAACGATCACACATTTAAAAATGGTTCTTTTGTGAAAATTTGTTTCTCAGCAGATCAAAACTACAATACAAGTCATATACGGTTTAAGGTGATTCCATTCAATTGCATTGCACATCCCTTCTGCGCATCATTTTTTGTGTGATTAGCGTGCGCACGAGCGCTCGCGCGTTCGGAACTTGATAGGTTTTCTATGGAAGCTACCTTGATTGTACATGAAACCCTAGCAATCGGTTATCTTTTGTTTTTGTTTTTTTTTGCTTCTTTTTCATTGCACAAATAACAGAATCGTCCAGATAATTTATATGCATACTACCTAAGGAAGACAGAATAAGCTATAATGCGATGTTAGACATTCTGCCTCCAGGTATATGCTACCCAAGGAAGACAGAATAAGCTAAAGCGTGATGTTAGAAATTCCGCTTCCAGGTATACGCTACCTAAGGAAGACAGAATAAGCTATAAAGCGATGTTAGACATCCCGCTTCTAGGTGTATGCTACCCAAGGAAGACAGAATAAGCTATAAAGCGATGTTAGACATTCCGCTTCCAGGTATATGCTACCCAAGGAAGACAGAATAGCTGAAGAGCGATGTTAGAAATTCCGCTTCCAGGTATACACTACCCAAGGAAGACAGAATACGCTAGAGCGCAATGTTAGAAATTCTGCTTCCAGGTATACGCTACCCAAGGAAGACAGAATAAGCTATAAAGCGATGTTAGACATGCCACTTCCACGTATACGCTACCCAAGGAAGACAGAATAAGCTATAAAGCGATGTTAGACATTCCGCGTCCAGGTGTATGCTACCCAAGGAAGACAGAATAAGCTATATAGCGATGTTAGACATTCCACCTCCAGGTATACGCTACCCAAGGAAGACAGAATAGCTGAAGAGCAATGTTAGAAATTCCGCTTCCAGGTATACGCTACCCAAGGAAGACAGAATAAGCTATAAAGCAATGTTAGAAATTCCACTTCCAGGTACATGTATATGCTACCCAAGGAAGACAGAATAAGCTAAAGCGCGATGTTAGAAATTCCGCTTCCATGCAGGTATATGCTACCCAAGGAAAACAGAATAAGTATAAAGCGATGTTAGACATTCCGATTCCAGGTATACGCTACCCAAGGAAGACAGAATAAGCTAAAAAGCGATGTTAGTCATTCCGCTTCCAGGTATCTGCTACCCAAGGAAAACAAAATATTAAAGCTATAAAAGACATTCCACTTCCAGGTATACGCTACCCAAGGAAGACAGAATATTAAAGCTTAAGCCCGATGTTAGACATTCCACTTCCAGGTTTATGCTACCTAAGGAAGACAGAATAAGCTAAGAGCAATGTTAAACATAACGCTTCCAGATATATCCTACCCAAGGAAAACAAAATAGGCTAAAGCGCAACGATAGCGATCAAGTTTCCAGGTACAGCATATATTATCTGAGAAAATCAGAATAAAGCTAGAACGCGATGCTAATATTTCGCCTTAAGGTATACATGTATACAAAATCTTAATTCTTATTGCTACTTATCAAAAGTCTCTTGTCTCTTTTTGTCTCGATTCCATAGCATCGTGGACCGGTCGTGGTTAAGTCGGGCACGATTTTCAAAACCTCACATTTCCCGCCACCATTGTGTTACACGCAAAACACAAATTCAATAGAATGTTTTGAAGAAAGCCTGGTATTACCCAAGATGTCACTTCAGTATTTAGGTTGGAACCCTTTTATACTTGAAATAAAGTAAGTAAAATATCAAAAGGAAAATGCCGTGACTCGCGACTGGGAAACGTTTAATACATGATACCAGTGTAGCTCAAATAAATTATAATCGGAGTCGTGAAAGCGCCACCACGTCCCATGCGTCTTCACATAAAAGTCAGTAGCTTTAAAAATTGATCGATGTCGGGTTCTTGCTCGACCCACATACAAATCCGCAATGCAATTTAGTAAAGACACCTATGAACTGTCAGTTTTCTACGAGGCATCGAGGAGAATACGCAGGTTTACGTAATGTTGAAATAACTTCCCGCCAGATAATTCTCACACAAAACTTTAATTCTGTCATGACAGCCTGACCAGGAAAATCTAGTAAAATCGCAATTGCATGCATCAACCGGTTTTGATTGTCACAAAGGACTATGGTGGCGGTCTAGCAAAGAAAATATACCATAAAAATGAAACGATGAACACATCTCACACCACATCATTACAAACAGCGTGACAAGACTGAGTACTTCTCTGGTCCTGTTTTTTTTTTTTTCATTTCCTGGGGTATGGTGACAAGTTGCGCTGGCATTCGACAGAGCCAAAAGGAGGTTACCCGTAAAACAGACAAACCTCCCTTAAAATTCACGGACTTGCGCTGACTGCATTCGTTCTTTCCTGTATTGATGTTTGCTTCACGACGTGACATGTCGATTGTCATGCTGTTAAATAACCCCAAGGACACATACCGATCGCACGTGTTGATATAATTCTCTACGTTGCTGACAGAAATGACTCGCGTAAAATAACGCGTTTAATGAATGCATGCTGCGAATCTTTTTCATGGCCTAAGTCCCTCATGAGGTGCCGAACAAAATTTGATTGCCATCAAACTTTTGATCCAACGCCATTCAACATTTCTTTTGTTCTTAAGTGTGGAAAAAATGTTGAATAGTTGGTGTCGGATGGCACGTGCAGCAATACTGAACACATACATGTATAGGAAACACCGATTTATAAAATTCAACAACATTCAACACTGTTCACAGGATAACGAAACACGTGCAACAAGTTTAAAAATTTGTATGATGTTGAATCAAGATGTTTTATTTGTTTAGCCATCTCACTCAACAGTTCTTTTGATAGGAACCGCCTTCAGCAGCATTCAGCGCACTTGTCTTGAGAAAAGCATGGCCAATGCCTTAGTCTTGTAAACAAAGAGTTGTGACATCCAGACGTCATGAGTTACAAGGTTATTCACCACCCACGACAGTCAACAGTTCAACAAAGTTTTATTCAACAACGTTGGACGATGCTGAAATCGCTTGTCCTTTTGCCCGGGACCCACCGGTTATTTAACTCCTCTTTGCTTTTGCAGCGACTATGGAATGCAGGGCCACTTTGGTTCACCTCATTTTCATGTGTCTGAACTCTTTGTAGCATAACACAATAGGCACTATTCAGAGGATTCAACAGAAGGCGGCTATCGGCGATGGACCGCCGGCTACTTTGCTCCATCCCGCCGCCTACTTCGCGGACAGTCAGTTGAATGTTTTGACTGTGTACGTGTCAGGCTTTTTCCGTACACTTTCAACCGCTCTCTTTCACGAAAGTAAAATAGCCTTCCTCACTTTACTTACATTTGTACTCTCCGAATTATGGTATTATTAGTATTTTTGGACCCTTGAAGTTTGAATCAGTTCAAACCTTTAGTCTTTTATTACGAGTGCGAAGTTCGCATGAAAACGATGCAGAAAATGTCAGATAAGGAAAAATTCACGCCGATAAAACTTGTGGATGTCAGTCACATTTTAAAAACTCACCGTAAAAAGCCTAAGTTTCCAGTAACGGCGTTACGTTTTGCGCTTTCCACTCTTTATTTTTCTTTGCAAAATCATGAAATCAAAATCGTGGGCAATCAAAATCAAAATCATGGGCAATGTGCACGCGTTGTGCGTTTGACCACAGGTAACCAAAGCGTAATATGAGAGTTTGTATGGAGCTGAAATTCGATCGAAATAATCGGCAGTTTTCCGCCGAAAATACGTTAAAATCAAAATAAAGTTTGAAAAACCTTACCTGTTGTGTGTTTGCTGTGTTTTTATCGCTTTTTTTGAGCTTCTGAAAGCTGTTCTGAAAGCTGGGCGATTTTCTGCTTAAATTTTCTGCGTTAAGCAGAAAATCGCCCAAAACATAGCCTGCGTAGCAAGCGTTTCGGTAAGGCTTTCCGCACGTTCGATGCACTTTTCGCTTTTTTGACCGCGGGAAAATTGGGGTGGGCGCAAAAAAGTGCGGCTAAAAAACAAAAAATGCCTCGTTCGTGCGGAAAACCTTACGGAAACGCTTGCTACGCAGGCTACCCAAAACAGCCTTCAGAAGCTCGGAAAAGCGATAAAAACACAGCAAACACACAACATGTAAGGTTTTTCAAACTTATTTTAATTTTAACGTATTTTCGGCGAAAAACCGCCGATTATTTTCGATCGAATTTCAGCTCAATACAAACTCTTGTATTACGCTTTGGTTACCTGTGGAGAGCCTTAAACTTTTTAAAAACCTGCTGAAATTCATGTGTTGCAAAGGCTGAACCTTGCTGCTAGTGATAATAATTATACAATTTCTGTTAAATACGGACTGTTTTATGCCTAGTTTTCCTTGCCATTTTAGGGAAAAATACCTCTTGGAAAACAGCGGAAGTGGCATTTCTTAGCATCCAGGTTTCAGACCCCACTAGTATCTCGCACCTTCAGCGCTCGATTGCCCAGCCCCCTACTTTTGTAATGCAGCCTGTTACTTCAAAACTTACTGAAAGCACTGCACTATTGTCATTCAGTGGGATGCAAATAACTGGCCTTGTATTCTATAGATTAGCCAAAGCTTGCTTTCTTTAATCATCATTATTACAAATTATTGAAATAAAAGGATTTAATGAGCCAGAAGATTGACTTGTAGTGTCAGCCACGTGCTTTGGTCTTGTTTTGTTTTTGTTTTGTTTTTTTGTTTATCGAAAATGAACGGCCAAGGAACTGCTTCAAAATTGGAACTGCTAATGAATAGAGCATTGTACCGTGATGAACGTCAGATAACAGCACATCAAAGGCGCGGGTGAAACGTTTTGTGGATTCGACATTTCTTAAAAAGTTACCGCGCCTACAACTAAGTCGTTCTATTAGCGCCAGTGTATTTCCTAAGCAGGTCATATTGCTCTCCGCGCTCATATTCGCATCGCTGCACAAAACCCATGCTACCATACCACTGAGAGCCGATTGCGCGCGTGCAAATTATCGTGGTTTCCACGATTCCTGGAAAGACGACATGTAGAATAGCACTAGTTTTGCAGCTTTGAAAATACCTGTCTTACCTTTTTTTACACAACGCAATCTTGTTAGGCTAAATTCCATTGAAATCTTCCACAACACCTCCTAATCGCCCTCATCTTCCCACTTCTCCAAAACATCACATCACAGGCAACCATGTGCAACTACTAGGTAACCGCGTCCAATACGGAAATCGTCCGAAGAAATGACACATGCCGAAAAGTTCTCGGAGAGTCCCAGTTCTTCGGCAGCAAGCACGGATCTTTGTCCACTTTAGCCGGTCTCAGTGCATGTTCAAGACCAATTGCTTGGCAGGTCCTAAAGTTTCAAAGGATTGCGAAAGAAAGGCTTATACTTATTCAAACGTTGTGGAACTACGCCATATTTGTTTAGGGAATTACCAAACGATTCAAACAAGAATTTTTGTTTTGCAGTTGACGAATTTTCTGAGCTTGAGCATTCTATAAAATTTGTATGTTCACGACAATTAGAATATTAATTATTTTGTGGTTTGACCTGCCAGTTAGAAACTCACATAATTTGGACGCAACCTGCCAAGAGTATTCGAAGTTTGTTTGGAATTCAATTTGGTTTTGTTGTTGAAGAAGTTTCTGAGCTTCGCTACCTCGATCGCTAGATATTAATTTATTTTCAATAGTTTTGAAAATGTTGTTTAGTTGTTAGGTGCACTTTAAAAATCTCGTTGGTTGCAAGTATAATCGTAAAATACCAGCTGCGATGTTGTTTGTTTGTTTGTTTGTTTGTTTGTTTGTTTTTCCTTTTGTTTTTGCACTTGTCGTGGTCATCGATCCATTTTAACCGAAACAATTTGTCAACAAGACACGCTCGGCTAGACGTTTGTTTGAAGAAGTGAGTGATTGGGAAGTATGACGTTCCGGAGCGATTCATCCTCTGCGGTCCTTATCCTGAAGTCCGTTCCACTACAAAACAGATTGCGTGACCCTTAAGGTTGTCTTGTGCAATCAAGCGGCTGTTGGGGGTATTTCATAATAGGTATATCTTGTCGTAACCTGCAGTCGGAACCTATAAATTGTTCACTCACTGAGATGGCATCGCTCCGCTTGTATGGAAGCCTTTGCCGCAAGCGTTTCAAATGTGTCGGTGTTTACCGATTTCTAAGCAGCAATTCAGCGGATACAAGCAGCTCCTTCAAACTAGATGCAAGAGATAAAGCCCAGGTATGCATAGTGGCTCTTTATTTTTAGCCGAACGCACAAGACGCGATACTATCAGAAAAAGCAAGATTCAGGGCAATCGAACGGTCGATCAGTCGAACAACCATGGCAACAGTTGCACAATCGAACAGTCGATAGCAACATATCCAGAAAAATGGTACTTCAGTCTTCAACCTGCGGAGAATCCAGTCGCTTGAGTGTGTACAAATCTCATGGGCTTGGCATGAAACTAGAAAAATATGTGTTATGTAAACCAGCCGTAAAATCCTGCGGTATGCATGGTCAAATTCGAATTCACTTTTTACATCTAAACCCGGCTGTTCGACGGTAAATTTCGTCCGTCAGAGAGGCGTTGCGTGACGGCCAGACAGCAGGGGAGTTAGAGCACCGGTCTGAGTGGACCGAAGTCTCCTGACTCTGTTTCAGACCAAAATACGTTATTTTCCATACCTGTTTTCACACCTGGCCTCTGAAGTCAACTAACCCGTTTTCAGTAAACTACGATCAGTATCCCTTTCGATTTAGGGATAGTCTGCTCACTGTAACAGCTGCTCATCACGGTGCGTCGCATTTCCACGCAGCATGCGATTTTCGCGCCCGCTCGCGCCCGCGTGTTCTTTTCTCTCGACCATCCCTGAGTCGACAGAGAATGATTGTCGTCTAGCTTTTAGACTTGACTTGGTAGTTCCCTAAAAAAAATACCCAATTCCAGACGAGAGACCAAAATAATAGAATCTGTGCCCATTTTTACGTGTCGGCAAAGCCGTTGTTTTGTTACTTTAAGCTTATTGTTTTATGTGACGTTTTCGTTGTGGACGCCGTTACTGATTGCATTGTTTCCTCTTTTTGCAGTACGAGAAAGATGGCTACCTAGTGGTTAAAGATATATTCACTGGAGATGAAAAGAAAGAGCTAATCGACGCCATGGATGAGCTCATTGACATGTAATTTTCACTTTTCTGACACTTTAAAGTCCAGTCCATTTCTAATTTCTTTTCACATCAAAATAAACCAATTTTTATTGCTCAACATGCTTTTTATGTCCTCAGGAGCATGGGAAAAACAAAATCAGACAAGTATTTCATGTTGGAAGAGGGCCATTCGTCTACAAAATCGCTCCTGAAACGTTCACGTGTTATTTGTCCCTCCCTAATACACCCTGTGTGGCACAAGGCCTTAAGGCATCCCAAGCTGCTGGACATCATTTCCCAACTGGTAATTTGCGTTTCTGCCTTGTTTCTAAATTTAGTATCAGCTCTTCTGACTTGAAATAACGAGGTGAGTCACTGTAGTAAGACGAACACCCAGGAAAAATATAAAAGTTGTCTGTGAAGTGCATAGAGGAGGAAGTGGGGTTGGGTAGCCTGCGAGCAGACTCACTTTGTGTGCTATTTGCGCGAGTATCTTAATTTGCGATTCACTTTTCCTCGCCCCATTCCTCTCGCTGGCTCGCAAATCGCGGCTCCACCGCCAAGATACTTGCTCAAATAGCACACTAAGTGAGCCTGCTTGCAGGCTAGGGGTTGGGTTATCGGACGTACTTCATCCTTGAATTTTACATCCCCTCCAAGCTGGTCCCAAGGGGACGCGGTGGTGTAGAGGTTAGCGCGTTGGACTTTAGACCTGAAGGTCGGTGGTTCGAAGCCCAGTGCCTGTCATCGTGTTGTTTCCTTAGACAAGGAACTTTACGCCACATTGCCTCTCTCCACCCAGGTGTATAAAATGGGTACCAGCGGCATACTCAGTGCTGGGTGTAACTCTCCAATAGGCTAGCATTCCACCCAGGGAAGAGTAACAATACTCTCCGTTCGCTTTATGCTGCAGAGAGCTTCGGCTATGTGGGCACCCTGTAGCTTGTGTACGACTTCCCCTTATTTAGCTTAAGTTGGTCCCAAGCGTAGCGATGCGTTGCCGCCATTTCCAAGACCAGCAACGGGACTTATACAGAGATGACCTCTGCATAAAAACCTCTAGCTACGTATAACCGGAATATGTAAGTCCTTGTGTCCTCTTTGGGAAGGCAAGACAAGCGAAAAGTAGATGAAAGAGGTGGTTTTCGTTGGTCCTTCGGTTCCGTTTTATCAGTTTACTCTTCCTTGGAATTTTTATTTAGAAAACTGGGAAGCCAGTACGGAGAAAACATTTTCGTCATCTTTTTTGCTTAGCAGTATGTAGGACATCTGTCACACGTGAACATAGTAAATATGTCCTAGCTAGCTATGAATTTTCCTGTAGCTTAGCAATAACATGTTAGTGGGTCGTTAGTGACTGATTGAATGAAGTTTGTGTTCTTAATCTAGTTTTTTCTTTTTGTAAGCATCTCGCAATCGCTTGTCTAGTTCAGATTGTCTCTTTTTCATTTAGATTTAAATAATTCAGCATGAGAAAATCAAATCATTTATCAACTCAAGATATATAACAAAATTTGGTTTTTACGCTTTGTTTGGCTTAGGACGGCATTTAACAGGTTTTATGAAATTCTCATTTTCTGTTATTGAATTGGGGGGACAGGGGGGGTCAAATCTCCCGCTTCCCGTACCCTTTAGTCCCGATCCCGTCCTGTATTTGTTGGCTCCCGCCTCTTTGCATGTTTTTTTTTTTTCGAATGCGAAATATTGCGCAATGTTTCCGTAGTTTTTCCCTTTTTCTCCCGCTTCCCGTCACCTTAGGAAAATCCCGTTTTCCGCCCCCTCTCCTCCTACCTCCTGTACACCTCCCGCCCCCTTTTCTCCTGGTCTCCCGCCCCCCTGTCACTGAATAGTTAGTTCTCCCTGCTTTCTGCCACATGAGGAAATTAGATGCCGTGTCAAGTGCGCGACGCTCAAAAGTTCCCCCCGTGAGGCAAATTTTTTGTACAAAAGTATGGGGAAAACATTAAGCAACAATTACCAACTCTTAGACTCTATCATTTCATAAAATAGTTGTAATTATTCCACTCCAGCTTGTTGAGTGTGACATGACAATAAACCAACTCGTCGCGTAATTTCTCACCTCATATCCAGCGCGTGCTCGTGTAATAATTGTGTGTACAGAGCTATTTGCGTTTCTTTAATTTGTTGTTGTAGGTTGACAGCCCTTCAATTCGTTACATCATGCAAGAGAAAATTCACATGAAATACCCGGGTGAAGACGGGTCGTCAGGCATTAAGTGGCACCAAGACTGGGCATTTCTTCCGCACACTAATGACAGTATTGTTACAGTGGGTTTAGCTGTGGACGACTCTACAGAAGAAAATGGTAAGCAGTAGTTTCAGTTCAGTGTAGCATGAAATCAGCCCTCTCTACTAGTTGCTAGGTAAAAGCGTCGAGAAAATTCAGCACGAAAAAACTTGGCTGTTCCACACGAAGGCTGGCTGGATGCGTGACAGGGGTAGGCTGGAAAAAGAGCTTTTTCTGCCAGCCCACTATGAAAATTATCCAAAAGATCTAAAATAAGCATTTTATGTGAGTTGTATCGCTTTGTTCCTCTGAAGTGTACTTGAATTACGTACTGAACGTGGTTACAAGAGGGAGAGGATAGAAAACTGAATTTTTCCCACTACCTACCCCCGCCTGCGGCGAATGCTAGATTTTTTCAATGATGCAAGACGGGATGAAAAACAGGTGCTATTAATTTTAGCTTATCTTGCGATCATTTCCAGTGATAGCGTCGTTCTTATCTCCTGGTTTGCGTTTCCGCGGGAGTTGTTCGTGCGGACCAAGCAAAACGAAATAGCACCCGATTACTGGTTACTTTTATCAGTTTCACAGCAAGCCTTCCTTGACTTGCTTTCCTTCCTGGAAGAGCTTGGTGCTAACTCTTTTCAAGGAAGTTTACCATGCAAACATCCACCCGTTATTTCAAACTGGCCCGTGGTCCGTGTTCGTTGGTTTGTCACCGCAAGCCCTTTTAGCCACTGAACGTTTTCCTCCATTTCTTCAACGAGTCTCCTACGCAGCCGTTTTTTGGGTCGTCATTCAACGCTCCTCCCGTCATTTTCGGGGAGGACGTAAAGTGAAGTTCCAAACAACGGCCGCGTGGGAGACTATTCTTCAAGCAGTGCTAATTACTCTAAAGTGTCTTCTCTTTAATTAATTTCACCCACGAAATAAAGGACAAAGAACTTTTTGGTCTTTTTTTTTTTTTGCACTTTTAGGTTGTCTTCAAGTCGTCCCTGGAACTCATAAACAGCCAATCCTATCTCACTTTAAAGATGGAGTATTTGTGTCGGCAATAACCGATCCGACCTTTGACCCTAGTAAGTCAGTGCATGTCGAAGTACCATCCGGTGGTGCATCATTCCACCACGTGCGAACTGCGCATGCTTCGGGTCCCAACAACTCGACACTCCCCCGACGAATATGTTTTACTCAGTACTGCGCTACAGATGCCTGGCCTCTCATTGGTGTTGTTGGACCAGAGGGATATGGGGTGGAAGGACCTGTGGACTGGGAACGATTTTGTTCCACTATTGTCCGTGGTTCGCCGACCTTGTTTCCTCGGATGGTGAATGTTCCCATCTCGTTGCCTTTTCCTTATGAAAGAAGTTATGATGTGTTTGAGAACAACACTCAGGAGATGGCAGAAAAGTAAAAGGAATACACTGAAATATGCTTCAAACAACAAAAATCACAATGACGAATCAAAACAAACTAACAAACAAACAAAAAAGAAAGAGAGGGAAATCAAGGACTTTCATAACACAGTAAGGGGTTAGGTGGTTACGAAGGTTTATTTCAATTATTAAAAAGCATAATACATAAGTGGCCTGTCTATGATCTTTCGGGTGAGTGTGTTCCTGAAAGGACTGTTGATGACAGTGTTTGACGTTTCGACAACCTGTGTGGACCGTGATGCTATTGGCTGTGAGGGTTCTAAAACTCGAGTGGTACGTTTCGTTCCGTCTTCTGTTACTGTAATTTCTGTTCTTATTGTAAGTTGTTTGTCAGATGCAGGCAGCTGTTGGCTCCGGGTTAGTCCGTACTTTATATAACTCATCCAGCATGGTACTGCAGTCAGTTCGATGGCTAACTGGTAAACAGTTTTCAACAATGTGATCATTGATGTCACCATTTCCGATCTCTTATTTCTCCAGCCCGACTTATGTTCAGATTTCTGCCGCTCTCACCAATAAAAGCGATCTCAGGCAGTGGCAACATCTGATCTTGTACACTGCTCCCTGTCTGTCGCTCGGTTTGTCCTTGTCCTTAACGTGTAGTAGTACTTGTCGTAAAGTAGTGATCCGTTTGTGAGCAACACGGATATTGTATGATTGTTTGATCCGTGCAATAGTTTCAGAGGTGCGGCCTCTGATCGTGTTATAAGGTGTTGACTGAAGTAACAAGTTTTGGTTTGGCGTTAGTGGCGTTAAGTTTTCTGGAAATGTCGCGGCTGGCAAAGTCTGTGTTGTAGTTGTCCTTACCGAAAACGTTATGCAGATTATTCTTTTCATCTGCTAAGCCGTCAGGTGAGTACCAAATTAGCTGCGTTGTCTTGTCAAAGTCCACTGTATAGTCGTTAAATGGTGAGAAGTTAAATTGCATGAACACTGGTCGAGTAATCTGCTGGTATATGTTGCATGGTTTGCTGTAAATCGTCGTCCGTAGTTTGTTGTTTGTTTGTTATTTGTAACTGGTAACCAAGCAGTCTAGAAAAGGTATTTTACCGTTTTCCTCGATCTTCGCAGAAAACTGTTTTTCAACGTTTTGTCAGTTTAGGTGTTCGTGAGAATGTCGATGTGGTCTTTGTGTACAGTGACGTGAATAACGATATCGTCAACGTTGCGTAACCAAAGTGATCGATACTGTTTGTTTGTATGTTGCAAGAGCTTGTATCTTGGTGTTTTTCATAACAATTTCTGCCACCGGCAACGAAAACGGGTGAACCCATAGCTGTTCCATGTAACAGTTTGTAGTGTTTGCCCTTGTACTGAAAGTAAGTTGGGGTAAGGTGGCAAAGGATAAGTAGGTCCATAATGTCGTCTGCTTGGTAGAGGTAGTTTAACAGTAGAAATCATAACGGCGACCTTAGGGTACACTAGAGCCAGTTGAGGTGGAATACTGGTGAACAGGGATTTCACGTCAAAAAATCCTAGTTTGTAGTCGTCAGGTACCTGTACTGCGTTAATTACACAGAGGCGGCGTTGCCGCGTGGTTAGGGTGTGGTCGAGTAATCATTGACTTTCTACACCCGGACGAGCGTACACGACCTTCTCATGAAATGTCTCCTGGTTTCAAACCATTAACTGTGTTTTAATTATCGGCATTAAAAGATACGATTATTTATCTTATTCGGAGTTCTTGGTTATTGATCTTATAGTGCACCATATTGATAAGGAAAAACCTCATTTGCATTTACTTTCAACACACATTTACATACGCGACTACAATGCTAGTTTCGTCAATAGACCTCGTCAGTTGGTAGCCATAGTCTTGGCTTCAGCGAACAAAATTTCACAAAGATCTTATAGTAGGATAACAGAAAATTAAAGCTTGTTACAGCTTTATTCATCTACCTACTTCAGAAAACTATTTGTAAATGACTCTTCTCGTAGATTTGAACAACTTTAAATTGGTGGCATTTTAGATTATAACAGTTCTCGGGGGCCGACGATATAAGATGCTAAAAGTACGGATGCACTATGGTGCGAATGTGCTGGTTTTCAAAACAAGAACTCGATACATTCACTACTCCAGACCCTTCAGGCGTAACTGCATGGGACGTGCATGACGACAATGGAACTAAACAGTAATAACCAAACAAAACGTTAGAAATTACAACCTTTTATACTACGTTTAAGGGTAGTGACTGTTTCAGCGACCCTAGCATCACCAGTTAAACTGTTCCATACGTTGGCAGAAAAATATCGAAATGAATGCAAACCGTAAGTTGTTGTTATGACCTTCGGGATAGTCATCTTCTGAAACACGGAGAGGCAACGATAATTCAAAGGACCCCTTGTGCGACTCGACTCTCGTGTCAAATTAGTTATTTGGGTGATTTTCTTTGTGCAGCTTAGTTTCTTCCTGTTTATCTTTTAACAGAAAGCATGATGTTACATCAGAGATGCAATTTATAGAAAAGGTTTGATCGTTGATTGACAAAGAAGAAGGAATGTTCTACTAAAAGAAGTATTATCTTTGTAAAGTATAGTTGTTAAATGGGATAAAAATGAAAATCAATTGTGTATGAAGTGGATTGCATATAAGCGGACAGTTTTTATGATTGGTAAAAACACATTCATATTCATTTTTGCTCGTTTGTTTGTTTGTTTGTTTGTTTGTTTGTTTTCTTTTCAGAAGTTTATTGGTAATAGTTATCTTGACATGCAGTGGAAAGGTAATATCTGAAGAATAGCAGCAGGGTTATCTGGAGGAGAAGATGCCAAGGCGAGAAGACAAAAAGGAGTTGGGGGAACAGTTAATGGTTGGCACATCGAAAACAATTATCAGTTTTTGTTTTGTCAAAACCACTACCCGAGGAGTATTCGTTTCAGTTTGAGGAGGCATCTGCTTCAATGTTCAACCAGTGGGTACCTTTAAAAGAGGATATTGCGAACCAATGGCACTTGTCAACATAATAATAATAATAATAATAATAATAATAATAATAATTATAATAATAATAATAATAATTGTAGCGGTCGTCACCCAAAGCTTCAACAACTAACTTTGCTAGAGTTTCGACACACTATGAATCGCGGGGATACACTTTACGGACAGTCATTTGAATTAACTTGATCGATTTATTACAAGAAGCCAAGAATCCAAGATCATATCGCAAACTGAAATAGTAATACAAAGAAAAACTAAGCTAAAATCTAGTAAAAGATATACTAACATTCCAAACATTCCATTGCAGAATCGTAGGTTTAAACCAAAAAACTAGCATACTCAATCAACAAAAAATCAAATTATTACACTACTAAAACGCTTAAACCATAAACGAGGTATATAGCTCACAAGCTAGTGAAAAACTTTACTAATATCGACGAAAACCGTATTGGCAGGCTTCAAACAGCAATCAAATGCCATGCCACGTGGTTGAAACTTAACAAAATTGCGATCTAAATTATGGAGAAGCGTATCTGAACTTAGAGAAGAATAAAATCACTTAAAAGAAAAAAGTTACTTACATAACAGTCCCGCTTTGCCGATCTTATTCCAAAACCTTCGGCTTCAGTGTTCTTACGACTTACTCCACTGAAAACTTCTGATCTGTTCACTACCAGGACCAAAGCCAACTAACTAAAATGCGGTTTCGGGCGGAACTATAACTACTCTAAAATCACGTGTAAATTATCAGCCACAAAACGTAATAAAAAAAGATCAAACAAAACTTAAATTAAATGTCCGGGGAGTGGGCGTACAATGCCGTTACAATAATAATAATAATAATAATAATAATAACAATAATAATAATAATAATAATAATAACAACAGTTTTTATACACGCATTTCGCAGAGCCTCAATGCGTTTACAAGATAAAAATATTAAAACAATCGATAAAGAAAAGTGCTTGACTACTAATAACAATGGATAAAATATAAAAAAGCTAACTACTAATTACAATAACAGCAAAAGTAATCGATGTCGGTGAAACTGAAAGGGTGTGTCACAAAAAGTTGAAAATGGCAGAAGAAACTTAGAGAAACTACTGAGGAAGCTTCACAAAATAAAATTTAACACTAAAGATCTGCAGAAAATTTGAGTTTTGTAAATGCTGGAAAATAGAAACGTCCGAAAATAGCTTCGAAATAAATAAGTTAGCCAAAAACGGCAACTTTGTCGTTTATGCATGGTCACATTGTAGGATCAACTTTACTTTTGTAGGAACAACTGGGTTCAACTTTACGGTTTGCGGACGGTGATATTTTTGCATCAGCTTAATAATTCGTGCATGGACACATTTTGAGATCAATTATATAGATGGAGGATGACAATATTTGCCCTCTGATCCTCCCTAACATTTGCGCTTTCAGCCATCTCTCAACTACTCAGCTCGTCTAGTTTATCTTTATTCTGGGTAGTTTTTTTGCCTATTTTAGTTAATTTAGTTTATAATGTAATTTTTTCTATTTAATTTGGCAAAATAAAATGGTTGCTGTTGTTGTGAAGAGAAACCATAAAGATTTTTCCTAGGTGTGCTGACGTAATTTCTAGTGCTCTCTCCAACAGTAAAACTCTGTGTTACATGTAATTTGTACTAGATATTTGCCCTGTTTTAGCTTTTTTCTCTTCTCTGCTTGAGCAATACTCTAAAGAAAATACAAAAATATGTCTAACTTTAAGTAATGAACAGATTTGTTTTGCTAAGCGAATATTAAGTGTTGAGACTTTTGTCTAAACTCGTGTTAATTACAGTCTACATAGGAAAATAAGTTGTAAAAAGATAAACTTTTCATAAAAAAAATGCTACCTGTGAAAAATAAGGGTAAGTAAAAATGCAATAAATCAAATACTCACGAATTCTTTACTAAGGAACCGAATCGAAATGTTGGATTAGCTGTTCGAAACTCTCATTCAATAGAGTATCCTATTAGCCTCCCACGCAGTCGTTTTTAGGGGAGTTGTATTACCCTACTCCCCACCAACGCCTGCTTACCCGAGTTCGACATTCCTTTGCGATTCAAGAAGTTGAGGCAGAGGGTCTCAGCCCGTCAATAATAATAATAATAATAATGATACAATTCTTTATACAGATGGCCTATATCACACAAGGTGGTTTTTAATAGGGCACTGTGAAAATATAACAAGATAAAACTAACTAAAATACTAAAATGCTAATTTAAATATTAGACAATTAAGAGGGATTAAACACCTAAGTTCTACTTAAAAGTAGAAGAAAATGGAAAGCTATTTTAAAATTTAAACCTATTATGTAACGATATTCTAAAAGCATTATAAGATAGGTTTCTCATCTCCATAGGCAGGGCATTCCAGTCAAGTAAGGCACTATTTAGGGATCTAAGCAGTCCCCAGTTAGTATCTGACTTTATGATTCGAACAGTGTCCTTTGACCGAGTGTTGTGACTGTGCTGGTCCGAACCTCGGATGATCATGTTGTTTCTATTGTCCGAGTTTATTAAATCGTACATATAAAGGCAGCGTTTCATTTGTCTTCTGGTTGTAAGATCCACCCAAATCAGATCTACAAGTGCTTCAGTTGAAGACGAATGTGGCGCCCTATCCAGGATCATCTTGGCTGCCCTATTTTGGAGAACTTGGATAGAATCCATTAAAACTTTGTTGTTTTTGTCGCCCCATACGATACTTGCATATTCACGTATTGGGATGACCATTGTTGTGACATAGATCTTTCTTGCATAAACAGGGAGCAGATGCTTAATTCTCTTTAAAACCCCTAACCTCTTCGCAACTTTGCTTTGTATTTGGTCAATATGATCGTGCCAGGTTAGGTACTGATTTATGGTCACGCCAAGGTATTTGAATTCCGTAACGTTCTCCAGCCGATCGTTATTAGCGTCAAGAGCTATATCATTAAATTGACTCAGTTTCGCACGGCTACCGATGATCATAAACTTCGACTTTGCAACATTTAATGTCAACTTATTGTCGTGTAGCCAGGATGTAATCGCTGCCAGGTCCACATTTAGCTTTAATTGCAAATCAGTTGGCAAATCAGACCTGCCAACCTCCGAAACATGCAAATCTGGAGACTTTAAAAAAAGGCCAGAAAAACCTGGAGATTGGGACCTCAAACCTGGAGATTTCCAAAATATATGTTAAATGAAAAAAAAGGTACATTTCTTGTTTCATGCGGTATTCTTTCCATTATTTGTGCTACCCGTTCTCTTGCTGCATATTTTGAAGAGTTAATAAGTTTCTGTTTCGCTGTCGATACGAGGCGCCAGTCAAGTTAATTGTTCACAGCTCTAGCTTTCCCAGAGACCTTAGGGACTGTGCAATAATTACCTGGAAGGGGGGGGGGGTGGGAAATGGGTAAAATAAGGCTCAAAATTAAGTCGCACCCGGCCTCTCACTATGCAAAACTTAACTTTAACCTCCCCTCACCTGCTGATAATATTAAGGTCAACCCCCCCCCGATCCCCTGCTTCCTCCCCGCATTGGTGCCCTCATACTTAATTTACGTGTTCGATGTCTTCCTCAGGTACAAAAAGTACTTCAAATGACTTTTCAACGTATGAGTTCTCTCCATCGGAATCACTTGACTCTGACTCTGAAGTTGGTTCGTCTTCACACAAGTTAAATCAGCCTTACTTCCGCTTATCTTGAGACCATGTTGTTTCAAATACATTTTTCTGCTGGTTTGTTCTGTTACTCTTTTTTTCACCTTTGCATCCAAGAACTCAAGGCGCTCTACATAACTTTTACACGCAGTCTCGTCAACATTGTACTGGGAACAGAACTCTTGTAAAAACCTTTCTTCAGAGGAGGTCATTTTCCCTCGTTGAACAATTCCTTTATCTGGACACTCGAGAGAAGTTTGTAAGCTTACTTTGCAAAGTAATCAAACTGTTTATATTTACATAGATCAATTTATTGCTATTAAAGTCAACAGTTGAGTTTTCCATTCTCTTTAATTGTAATACAATGTAGGCTTTCCTACATTGACATCTTTCTTTTCATTGAATAACATCAGAGTGTCAGGGCCGTAGCCAGCTTTTTCTGATAACCGAGAAAATTGCGAAAGCGCCGAAGGCGCGAGCTTTTAGGGGGGTCTGGGGGCATGCTCCCCCAGAAAATTTCGAAATCTAGAAGCTTGGAAATGCCATTTTAAGCGTTTTCCTGGTGGTATTTTCCCCCAAACATAACCAAAGTCCAAACTTACTTTCGGCAGCATTCCTGGTGCCAATAAAGTAGAACTGTTTTACTATAAAACAGAGGCATTCCTCTCTTACTACATGAAAGACAGGAAAATATTAAATAATCAGCCAGTTCAGAGATCAAAGCACCTGGAGTTGATATTTTCCCAGTTTAATTCCAGTGTAAGCAAGTATAAATTAATGTTTAACTCTCATAGCTCTTCTACCACTTTTCCAGTTTGTGAAAAAGAGTGAAAAAAGTAATGCCCCCCTGTATGTATTAAATTTTACATCCAACCCCCCTCTCTCTAGTTGTGATTTTCCCCTATGCCCCCCCCTTCTGGTTTCCCAACCACCCCCCCTCCAGGTAACTATTGCACAGTCCCTTAGCGCACTTATCAGTTTCACGGGAGTGAGGTTGGAATCGTACCCAGGTTTCGCTCAAACATTAACATGTGACAAATTTGGCCTTTTTCAACGCGGATTTTTCAATATTGCTAACATACTACCTGATATTGTTTGCCAATTTCAAGATTTTCTGATTCACCGTGAGATTTGGAGACCAAATTGTGAGATCGTGAGTTGATACCCCAAACCGTGAGAGACCATTGGCAGGTTTGCAATCACAACTCCCAACGGGCGCATTTGATTCGCTTCAAATTTGCTTCGAAAATTCTCGCAAATCTCTGCACTATAGACCAAGCATGATGAAGATGACACGCATTGAAATAAATAGACTAAAATTTTATCTGATTTCATTCTCCAATGTTTCAGAGAAAATACTCTTCAACTAACGCCCTTGGAAACGAGAGCGAGCGGTTCAAAACAAAATCGCGTATAAACTGAAAAGAATCAAAATAGATTTGAAAACTTGACTAAAAGTTAAAAGGTATTGAGCGAATTCGTTGGCATGTCAAAACGAACACGTACGAATAGTTTAACTGTAGACAGAAGACAATTATTCGGTTATTCCGCAAAACAATTTCGGGCAGACATATCAAAGGTGGTAATATAATAAATGTAATTCTTTTTTTGGTTTTGTTTTGTTTTATTTTTCAATAGAGAGCCATTTAGTCAAATCAAGCAAAGGAAAAGTTTATAAATGTTCAAAAGTTTCACGATCATTGTTCCCTCTCAATTTGAATTTGCCAAATGAAGCTCCTAGCTCCCCATGATCGCTCCGAAAAAGGGTCGCTTCGCTGAGCTTGCTGAGGGACTGGGACACTCGCTGAGCCAGCGATACAAGACGGTGCCCCAGACGGTTTCATGTTTCGTTTCCATTGAGACGAAACAAACATGGCGTCCGTACTTCCGAGAAGAGTGTCGTGAAATTATCGACTTTTAGGTCCAATAATATTGAAGTGAGACACACCTGATTGTAACAAATGCCAAGCAACACACCAGTCAAACCACTTGAAGGAAATGAGGAAGATAATGAGCAGAATTTGAGGGATTCTGAGCTTCCTCGAGTAAATTTTATTGAGCATCTTTCAGAATCGGATGATAACGGTAGCGATGAGCCCACAGCCCTTAGTCGTGAAGCTACGAAAGAAATACGAAAGAGAAGAAACACTATTGTTAACTCTTTTCGACTTGCTGAACTTGTCCCAACTACAAATACGCCGCATTCGCAGTATCGGCGGAAGTCAATTGTAGTTTTGACGACAGAAACTGTGATCGACACGAAAGCTGAACAACAGTAAGTCGTATTAAAGTGAAGTCTCCAAATAGAATTTACTATAATATTTGTAAGTAACACGAAGTGGTTACAGGGTCTAAATTGGTATTTTACTTCACATTTCAGGTACCAATATATTTAAATATCCTCGTAAGACGTTCAAATGTAATGTAAAAATGACATACAAATCCAAGTGTCGGAGACTTTTAATAACATTATTGCTCTGTCTTTTATTTTCAGCTTTTTTGAGGGCTGTAGATTATCAGAATGGGATGGCCACAATCAAGCCATATCTTGTTATAACAAAGCTATTTCTCTCAAACCAGAAGTTGTCAAACATTACATTGCAAGAGGCGAAAGTTACTTGCAGATCTGTGACTTCCAGTCAGCAATTTTAAATTTCAAGAAAGCTTGTATATTGGACCCAGACAATGATCAGACTTATTCCAGATTGGCATTTCTCTACTTTCTTCAAGGACAGTGTTTATTTGATGAAAAGCTTTATGGTGAAGCTCTAGAGTCTTTTTCAAGAGCAGCAGAAATGAAACCTGAAGTTATTGGCTATCACACAAGAAGGTTTGGTGTTAGACTGCTAGTGGTCCCTTTCTGGATAGTTGAGAGGTTGAGTGAAAGCCAAGAGCATGAGCTATCAACAGCGTGGCGAGACTGGATTTGACTTCTTTGCTTGGCTATTTAGTGTGCCCTCTCAACTATCCAGAAAGGGACTGCTAACAGTCTGTGGTACATTATGAAGCCATATGACATCCATGGTATTGATGTCAATTGCCCCAGCAGCTGAAACAATATCAAGGGTCATTTCTTGGAACAATTCAAAAATCATCCTCAGTTGGTAGAGTTTAATTTTTGCACCAGTATCGACACTCTCATACAATGTCATGTGCCCGTTTTTTTGTAACTCTATCAGTAGCATCAAAGAATGCCTGAAAAATGCACTGTGCTGGAATGGGAATCTAACTCATGACTGCACCACCAGTACAAACCCTTCAACTGAGCTATCAAGCCAAGTGGGAGCTCGTTATTTAATTTTAGAGTTCTCTATATCCTTGAGTGATGAACTAAATAAATGTTCAGTTAACATAATTTATTGCTTGAACACTTTTGCCTATTCACCTTCTTCCAGAGTCAAAACAAATTGACGGAAACTCTAATTTGTTAGTTACTCTAAAACCCTTTATAAGCCCCAATATCAACTTACAGTCATGTTCTCCTCACTGTTTTCCATATTCTTCTTATTGTACTAGTTGGGAGAATTTGATTATGAAACATTTTATCTTGGTGATCATTTCCTTTATTCTCATGACCAGAATGTTTGATCAAGTAGTGATGTTGTGAGGAGAAATGAGATGTTCATCACTATAGGGGCTGAAAGGGATAAAATTATACCCTTGATTAGTTCAGCAGTATTTTGATTAACATAGACAAATCTTGTCCTTGTGATTATTTATTTATTGGTAGTGATATCTTAATTGAAACAAAATACTTCTAACAATACATTACAACATAACAAAACTTTGCATTAAAATACTCTAATTTACTAATTACAGGTAATATAAAATAAGCATCTAATATAAAATTTTAGATCAAATATTTATAAATTAAATTTTGTCATTGTGATTATTACTTACATTTAAAGACATTTTTCTTGTCTCTTTTTTTAATTTAATAGTGTGGCCTGCCTAGCTGCTCTTCAAAGACATGGAGAATGTTTAGCACTTGTAAATAAAAGACTTGAAGAAGAAACTGAGAATCCTGACTTGTTTATTATGCGAGCCAGGCTACATGAACTTTTCCGCAATGTAAGTACATACTTGTATCTAAATAAATACAAATGGTAACTTGGCATCTGCTAATAAACTAACAAAACATTTCCAGAAATGGGAGAAGCTTCTGCCATATGTTAGCTTATAGTATGGGTGTCCTTAACATAATTATGTACCCCTCAGTGTCTCGTGTAAGTTATGTTTTCCTCTTTGGTTTCATGGACGAGTGTAATTTGAGTTGGTATTTACTGTAGTGACAATATAGTACTGTCATCTTGTAGCTGTTATCCTGAGTTGTAATAATGTAAGTGTAGTTGTTTGTAATATTGTAACTGTGCGGTAGGGTCAAGTAATTTGTAACTGTTGTGTTTTAGTGTGAAATAATAAAAGTGATTGAATTACAAAAAAAATGTGGCATCTGCTGATAATGTTACAACCAGGGTCAAATTTTGAGTCATGTTCATGTAAATATGTGGAGGAACTTTTGAGAGTGTGGACGAAACCCTTTAAAGGAGGACTGACTTTCCATTAACAAATGCCTGCATGTTTTAAGAACTGCACTAAGAAAGGAATGTTACAATCAAGAGGAGATGGATAAATTATTTAATGCTGTAGTTATGTCTAAGATTGTGCATGTAGTATATCTGCACTTACAGTCAACACGCTTCACGCATGAACGACCACAGCATTCTTTTGTTAATGAGATTATACGTGTCCTTGTAGATAGATTGAAAGATAATGATTTTTTTCAATGAACCAAAACGATTCTTCGAAAGTTTGTACGCATCAACGGAAATTGGCAACGTGGCGCACTCGGAAGAGAAGTTTCCAAATCTCGATTACTTCAAGGATGTCATCAATTATCAACACAGGATCTTTTCCTCCACAAGAAAATGGTTGAGATGAGTCATGATGGACGATTTTATGAACAGCTCCTTTTGTCACTCAATCACATTCTATGAAATATCTGACAAACTAGAAGTAATCCTTTGAAAGAAAATCCAAAGGACTTGCTAATTTAACAAGGCAACTTTATTCTTTGGCTGGAGGTTTTTTGTTTTGCTTTTTATATGTGCACGAGGCTTTAATATTAAATCAGAAACCGGCAAAATAGCATAAATAACCACCACATTTTAGCGGCATTTAAAGTTAACGGTTTTTGCGCGGTGTACATAATAGTTTAATTTTGCACATGAGCCAATTCCAAATGGCAAGAAATTTGCTTGGGGGCTTTTACCATCCTGGTAAATGTTTGCCTTCTATTAAATGTAAGGCACGAATATCGTCAACCTTTTCAAAGGTGATTTATAGGATTGTCGATTTTCTCTTAATGCATTTATTTTGGCCGGCTTTTTGTCCTCGCGATTTTTTTTCCGACGCGCTTAAAAATAATGAAAATATCATGCACTGAACTTTTCAGTTCCTGGTCAGAAAGTTTGAATTATTATAGTGATTACGATGTTGCATGAAAAATTTCGAACAACAAAATTAATGTTTTGAATATAAAATCCAAGGTTCGCAGAATTGCTAAATTTTTCAAACAATGAAATTGAAGAATGAACTAATCGATGAATATTTGAACTTGAGTGTTCATGCATGAAGCGCACTGACTGTAATGGGTTGCCGTTCCCAGTCCTTTCTACAATTTAATGTTTCCTGGATCATTGTTTCAAGTAACATTGTAAACACATCTACACCTGTCTCTCTTTATCATCTGTTAGAGAAGTTGGACAAACATGTGTTTTTAAGGAGATAAGTAGAAGTGAATACTACCCATTGTTTCAGGGGCAGATCCAGGGGGAGGGTTGAGGGGGTTGCAACCCCCCCAACTTCACTGCTGCCTGTGTTTTCATGCCTTCCTAAGGTTAATATTGCCATCCATACACTGACAGAGAAATTAAGCCAGTATTTCTGAGGTGTAACTTTGAGCATTTTAAAAACTCCTTTGTAAATAGACTCAGCTTTAAGATAATTAGCTAGTACTAAAAATAAGTATTGAACTATATGTATTTTTTCTTTACGTATATATTCAGTTAATAAGTATTGCCAATGCATCTACTGTAATTTAAATTACCGTGTATTGTAGCTATAATACTGTTAAACACATGATATTGTTTTTATCAGTGAAATGATGATGATGATGATGATTATTCTAATATCACGTCTTTACTGTTTTCAGTCTACTCTCTGTTACTATGACGTCAAGGATGCACTTTCACTTGACCCTGATAATGTGGAGGCAAAGACACTGATGACCTCACTTGAAAAAAGAGCAAAGGATAGTAGACAACAGGTTAGAATCACGTATTAGTTTGACTAAGTTATTCATGTATTAGTTTAAATACTTTTTGGTGTTGAAGTCAGTTAGATTTAGTGAGACACCAGGGGTTCCATGCCACTGCTTCCCCCTTCTTTTTTAATGATGCTTTGGTGTGTCCCTCTCTCTCAGCCATTCAACCCTTTAAAATGGCCAAATGTTATTCCATTTTGAAAAAGAGCTTTAGGATTGCTTATTGTTTGGAACTAGTTTAGAGAGAATTAAAAATACTACTCCTTCCCCCATAATTTCCACAAATTGTGTGTGACAAGTACCATATGTCATTAAGTGCACATGACAGGATACAAAACAATATTTATTTATTTTTAATGAAGTCCCATTACCTTGAACCTTGTGAGGATCAGAGAAACGGTTTGAGATCACAGGGGTCTGAGATCATGCTGATGGTTTCAATCGCACACTTTTTAATCAACGATGAAACTTCCATACCATTTTTTTTGTGGGCTTCTTTCACTAACAAGACAAAAATTCAAATAAATGATATTGCATGTCCAGTGGGATTGAATGTTTAGTTGAGAATGCAGTTGATTTGTTGATGCTTCAAAATCTACATCTAGAAAAACTGCTGTCAGCTCTTATCAAACTCGAGATATTGATACTTATTGTGGGGAGAAGAAAGTGGTGGGGCTGGGATGCAAACACATCACAGGTTCAAGATATCCAGGTGTTACAATGTTAAACTGATGCATTAATGGTTGGGACCAATTAGTTTCAAGACAACAGAAAGTTCAAGATAAGCAAGGTTGGAGATGTTGGGACTCTGCACCACTGTATGTACTAGGTAAAACAGCAACTATTTCAATATGCGGACTTGTCCATGAATGTTCAATATTATATCTTACATGTATTTTCTTTCATAGGCCATACAATTACATCTGGTGGGAAAAGTAAAAGAAGCCTTATCAAAAATCTCGATTGCTATAGAAACAAATCCATCAGTAGCAGAATTTCATGTCTTCCGGTAAGTGTTGAAAAAAGTTTGCTCCTATTATAGTCTATGTGTAGGTATGTGCTAAATTTGGCCACAAAGATTGCGTGTAATGGTGTTTGCATATAGCCATTATTTTCATGGTGATTAATCTGTTAATATTATACAAAGTTAATAAAGATATAAAAATTATTCATCTCGTTGCCTCCTTCTTCAAGTCAAACATTACCTTAATTCCTGCAAAACTGTACAAAAAATGGTCAACTGCAATGAGTTCTTTTTCAAGCAAACTATGCCAGAGATGGAAATTAGCACTCGCCCACCTACCTAGCCAAGTGTCAAATCTTCCTGGGCAAGTAGAAATTGTGAATTTTTTGGTGACATTCTCAAAGTCACTCACCCATATGGTGAGTGCTGTTAAAATTTAGCTTCCAACCCTGTTATGCAATGGAAGATTGAAAAGCTCCGACTTATAATATTGATCTGATTCCTATTCCTCATGACCTTCTTTTTTTCTGTCATCTCTCTGTAAGTCTGTGCTCAATTGTGTGTGTGGAGTGGATTAATAAAGCCAACACTGTTAATACGAATCACAGTTTTCTTTGTGTGTGTGTGTGTGTGTGTGTGTAGTTTTCATTCCTTTTTCTTTGTCTTTATTACTTTAATTTGTGTAATGACTGGGTGGTTTCATATAAAGTGTTAATATAAAAAATCTCTTTGCAGTGGTGCACTTCACAGAAGACAGTCTGATTTTAATGCTGCCATAGATGATTATCTGTTAGCCATGGACAAGACGGACCACAATGAAACAAACAGCACGTACAAAGAAGCACAGAGACAGCTTCTCCTCTGTTATAATGACTTTGCTGTTGAATGCTTTAGGTGAGAACTACAGAGTTATGGAAATTATTAGACTGTATACGTGAACATGTATATTTGTAAACATTTACATTACTGTTTGCAAATAGTTTTATTTGAACTTGGTAAGGATCAATTTGATTATTAAAATCAGGTCATTGATCTCCCTGTTGAGTTGAGAGTAATTAGTTAAATTGTTTAGAGTGAAGGATACCTGGCACTGTTGCTATGGTAACCTGTTACATGTCAAGATTAAATAAATTTCTTGTTTGCTGCTGACTGGGGTTTTGTGTGATAGATACCATACATGTAATAACTTTGTTGAAAAACTTGAAGAGTGGCCAATTTACATGTACCATCTTAAATTGCAAGTAAGGTTGTAAATCTTTTACAGTAGCTATTCTTTACCGGGATCCTATGTTAATTTTGTTCTATTTTGTTTCACAGCAAAGGATTTTATGATGAAGCTGTAGTTCTGTTAAACAAAGCCATCAAAGGGGAAAAGAAAGAAAAGGGACTCTACATAAACAGAGGAGGTGAATTTATTAGTTATTACCAGAAACTCATAAGGGGTTGTCAAGTCCTTATGAGTTTCTGTTATTACTTATCATTAGTTTAAAGCCCACTGTACACTTTTGGTTGATGTTTAGACATTCTGTGTTTGTTGGCTTGAGTGCTTCAAATTGAAAGAATTTGTCAGGGTTCACTTGTATCACAGCCATAAGAGATTGGGACACCTTGTTCCAGTTACATGCACAAACATCTTGTGTACTGGGTGCTATCGGTTCCCACAAGTCTCCGCAATTCGATGCCGATGATTGACAGTCATTTAATATAAGTCTTGTTAAACATCCGTGTTGTTCATTTGCCTGCAGACTGTTTCTTCCGCCTGAATGAGCTGCATTTCGCACTGTCTGACTATCAACAGGCACTAGAGATGGACAGTAGTGACTGGCCTGTCAGGTGCCGACTATCCGTTGTGTACAATGAGTTTGGTATACTGGAATATTATGACAGACATTACCTTGAAGCTATAGATCATCTGACTACATCCATCCAGTACAACCCTTTGATTGGTGCTTATCATCTCTCACGTGCCAGGGCAAGATACATGATTGAGGTACTGTTATGCATGTCATAATTCAGTTACATGTATATTTCCTGGGGGTATTTTTCACGTGTTTTGGTGAGGGTATCCCTCAGTTTAAGACTTCCTTAATAGTAGCCAGTTAGTATTGTCAACGCCCCTCCTCAAAATAACCGCAAATCAAAACGCCTTTTTCTTGCACTTGTCTTTTTTGTGATTTGGTGAGGTAGGACGCCTCAAAATCACTTGGGCCTGAAACGTCAAATGCTGTGGGCTTGTCTGTAGGCCCTGCGTTATGTCTTCACGCAGCAGCCGATTTTCGCGCGTGTTCTGATTTTCTTCTCGCTGGACTATCCCTGAGCAACCGCTCCTAGTGTCGTCGTGTTTTATTTTGTTTTTGCCTTTTTCGGGGGGGAGGGGGGTGGTGGTAGCTTTTTGGCCGCACCAAAAGTGGGGAAAAGGGTACAAATATACAGTCCCAACTTTCGCTCGCGGCCAACAAGCCACCACCGCACAAAAGAAAAAAAATCTGTGGAAACGCTTGCTACGCAAGCTAGCAACACAATGAAGTAGTATTTCCTGTTTACCCTTGTAATGGCTGCGGTACATGTATATGAGGGTCTCAATGGGGTTAACCAGTAGCCGTACAACGCCCAAAAATTTGCTCGTTAAGCGTAAAAATTGGGAAATTTCAACCATTAGTCGTGAAAAGTTAAACATAAAAATTTTTCTAGCCACGATTTGTCACTTTGAAAGTGTCAAGATCTCTGTTGATGGCAACGGAAAGAAATTACAGTTGATCCACGTCACGCGTGAACGGAAACCTCAGCACGTGATCCGAGTCTTCAAATAAACAAGCTACTTTCAGTGACATAACGGAGATCACAAGGGAAATATTGAAGATCTCATTGAAATTTCCGAAAATGGCTTCTATCTTTGTAGAAGCAAGGGGTTGTGACGGGACAAATCTTTGTTTTATCGAGAGACCGCGTTATTTTCTGGGTTCGCTTCTCGTCAGTGGTTCAAAAACGTTTTAGACGACTAGAAGGAGGTGAAATTATGTCAATTATTTTGCTGACGCGTGATTCCTGGGGTGACCCGAAAACACTGACCCCCGGTCCGTGGACCAGTCAACGGACTGGGTCCACGGACCACCTCACGGACCGGTCCATGGACCACCTATACGGACCACCCCTACTGACCCCCTCAAAAAATTCAATAGAAAAAAAAAATGAATAAAAAATAAATAAAAATGAAAATATAAATTCTTACCCATAGTCGACCCTCAATCGCGTTTCGCGCAGTGAGATCGCGAACTGCCACAAGTCCACTCTACATAATTGCACATTGTCGGTATTGCTCCAATTTAGCAGGCTTAAGCAAATCCAAACTGTCGTTCATCTGTTGTACGAAATGCGAACAGGAGGAAAATAAAGACAAATGGAGAAGTTTTGCTGTTTTGTCGGTGTTTCTTGCCACCGCCATTTTGTTCGGCTCATTCTCCCACCGGTCCAAGATCCACATTAGCCTTCACACGCTTGTCGAGTTGATTCGGTTTTTATTACTGTTTACCTTGGGATTTACCTTGCCTAATTCTACCACCAACCTTTGCCCTACTCATCTCAGACAGGACGTCTGTTGTTAAAATATGATGTACCAGTCAAATTGAAGCTTCAACATCCCCCCCGGGCATTTGAACTTTTGAAGATTGGCTTGTTCAAATTCCCTCTCCTCGGGGCAAAAAAGCCGTTCAAATGCCCCACCCATTGTTACTGAAATACCTCTCCTCAAAGACAAATTTCGTCTTCAATCAAACACTGTTCACGATTGTCAGAGAGAGATATGCCGTAATAACACCTTCAAACTTCATTTAAAGACCGTTTTGAGCGCGTTATTCACTAACAAAGGCGAAATTCTACCTTGGAAATCCGTCAAACCCTGCAAAAACCGAAAAACTCACCGGCACATTACGCTAGAACTAGAGATAAATCTGGTTCAAATTCCCAACCCTTCCAAGGCAACGTTCAAATTCCTTCCTTCCCGGGCACGATGCACAGTCAAATGCCCGGGGTTTGCCCGGGGGGGATGTTGAAGCTTCAATTGCCGGTACATGAATGACCTGTAGCCAAGGGCGACAGTAAGGGAATATGGTGGAAAACAAAACTGTTGGCCAACCATACAACCCGGCAGTAATTTTTCAAAAAGAATAAAATGCAATGACAATTTTCACAATGGGATTTTCCTTTCTGAAGCCTGGGGCTTATGTGGATCTTGGACCCGTGGGAGAATGGGCCGAACAAAATGGCGGAGGCAAGAAACAGTGACAAACCTGACAAAACAGCAAAGCTTCTCCATTTGTCTTTATTTTCTTCCTGTTCGCATTTCGCACTACAGATGAACTGACAGTTTGGATTTGCTTAAGCCTGCTAAATTGGCGCAATACTGACAATGTACAATATAGAGTGGACTCGTGGCAGTTCGGGTAAGAATTTATATTTTCATTTATATATATTTTTTATTTCTTTATTTTTCTATTGAATTTTTGAGGGGGGTCAGTAGGGGTGGTCCGTATAGGTGGTCCATGGACCGGTCCGTGAGGTGGTCCGTGGACCCGGTCCGTTGGACTGGTCCACGGACCGGGGGTCAGTGTTTTCGGGTCACCCTGATTCCTGTTTCAACCGAACGAGAACAAACCTTGGAGCTAAACGCTTGTGTAAAAACGGTAGCTCCGAAGGAAGTGGACGAAAACCAAGATACATCTGCCGTGTCAAGCAATTACTGATGACAGTTTTTCCTAGTTGCGAGGTTGATTAAAGACAAAGCCGACGCTTCGTCCACAGTTAACCAAAGCGTAATGTGAGTTGTTTGTATGGAGCTGAAATTCGATCCAAAATGTAAATGGTCAATATTCCGTGCAAAATACCTAAAAAGCGAAATAGGTTTGAAGACCATTACCTGTTGTGTGTTTGCTGTGTTTTTGCCACTTTTCCGAGCTTCTGGAGGCCGTTTGGGGCGATTTTCTGTTTAACGGTCGATGCGACATCTGTCAAAGTAAAGCCAGTACGTGACAAGACGTCGCTTCGACCGTTAAACAGAATATCGCCCCAAACGGCATCCAGCAGTTCGGAAAAGCGGTAAAGACACAGCAAACACACAAAGATAAGGTTTTTCAAACTCTATTTTGATTTTTAGGTATTTTCCACGGAAAACTGCCGATTATTTTCAATCGAATTTCAGCTCCATACAAACTCTCATATTACGCTTTGGTGACCTGTGCTTCGTCTATTGCATAACCTACTGCTCAACAATCTTTCGCGATTTTCCCATCCATATATCCTAGGTTTCGCTAGATTGAACAATTCAATAGATTCTACATGCAACGTCGTCTGAAAGTTTAGAAGGATAACTTCGTCCCCCTTGACTGAACGCCTGTCACATGTACTGAACGTTTCATGATGTCGAATGATACAATCACAGGCAGACCACCCTATGTGTTCGTAGTTAATAATTGTTGACAAAGGTCATGTTGAAATCAATGGCGCGTATAAGAAGATATATGGAGAAACAGTAGGTCGGCTTCGATTTACTACAAAATATAGAGTTTACTCTAAATTAGTCAATAAAAGTTAAGATGAAATGTCAAATGAGTCTTGTGTCATGTTTTTTTGCCGCCGCGAGCCTTTTGAGGCGTTATTTTGCGAGATTATTTAGCGACCGGTGGTAGAGAGAGAGAAGAGAGAACAAGGCTTGCAAGTCGGCCGCCGCCAGCAGCGACCGACTCCACTTCAAACCGGAATTAACGCCAAACTACTGAAAATCTCACCTATCTGACGACGGCTATCGATCGCTGAGTTGTTGCTCTATCTCTTCGCCAAATTTGAACTTCATCCCTCCAACAGTTTCCGAGAAAATCCATGCTGAATTCGTGCATACGGCTTTCTCAATATGATCGGTGCTCGACTCAGCGACCAGAGAAATTCCGATCACGCCGGCCGTTTCAAATTCACCAATCAGCGCTTGGCATCCCGTTTGAACCGCGGCGAGCTGCCACTCTCTCTCTACCACCGGTCGCTAAATAATCTCGCAAAATAACGCCTCAAAAGGCTCGCGGCGGCAAAAAAACATGACACAAGACTCATTTGACATTTCATCTTAACTTTTATTGACTAATTTAGAGTAAACTCTATATTTTGTAGTAAATCGAAGCCGACCTACTGTTTCTCCATATATCTTCTTATACGCGCCATTGATTTCAACATGACCTTTGTCAACAATTATTAACTACGAACACATAGGGTGGTCTGCCTGTGATACAATAAACAGTGAATAAACAGCGCCAGGAGTTGCACGAGTTGCTGTGGAGATCGCTTTCGGTCCCTGTCCAGTCAAATAACGATCAACTATTCGTCTTCTCGTTTCCTTGTGGAGAGGCCTACATGGCCTGTTCTTCCGACCTAAGGCATTAACATAACCAGGTCTGAACATTTCGAAAAATCTGTGACAGATTCGAAATCTTTCGATTTTCGAAATCCCTCTCTGAATCTCAAGAAACACAAGACGAATGCCCAAATATGGAGAACGTGACTCGTCACGTTGTTTTGAATTTTAGAGTTTCCGTTCACGCGTGACGTGGATCAACTGTAACTGTTAGCCGTAAAATGTCTTACTTATAACCGTTAACCGTAAAAGTCACCACCACTTTGAGACCCCCTTATATGGAACAGAACTTAATGACCCGTTCTGCGAGCTACAAGTGTACCTTGTCAGCATTAACGTTAATAAAAAACCGATAAACTTTTCTCATATCCCTTTTTTACATTTCAGGATATGGACGGTGCTCGACAAGATGTCCTTATATCGTTGTATTTAGACCCTGAGAACAAGGAGATCGTATCCATCTTTTCACGTCTGTTTCCCGGGAGAGCGATCACAGACGTCACGAAAAGTCACATGGGCATGGCCGCCGCGCGTCAGGCCGAGGCCGCTATCAGAGAAACAAGCAGTTATAGGGAACTTTCTCAGCATGCCACAGGTACAAACTAAAGCGGTGCTTTCCATTCTGTTTCTCCCCACCCCCCTGCAAAAAATCATCATCATCATCATCATCATCATCATCATCAGCATCATCATCAGCATCATCATCATCATCAAGAATTCCGGGAGCGAAATCAAATGGAACATTAAAGATTGGGTATATCTCGTAAGGTATAATTGACGCTAGCGTTAAACGCAACTGTTGATCTTGTTTTGAACTTCAGATATAGCGTGTTATTTGAAATGAACTGTGTTTTTGAAAGTAACCCACAAAAGGAACGAGATCCAACGCTAAAATAAAAGACCTTCTTTGTAAAATGCTTCGACAAGAAGAGACAATGTGCACTGAAAAGTGACTGGATCTGGGCTATCATCTTACATAACTTTAATAAGAAAAATAGAAGAAATAATTTTTCAGAAGGTTTAATTTGAATCGATTCGACAACTTGAATCCGACGGAGTGCTGCACGATTTGTGGCTCGATCACGCGGATAAGAATCAATCCGATTTGAGAACACCTGTTCTGGTAAGCGCTAAAAGAAATGTGGTCGAGAAATCGTCTCTTGTAAATTGAGCTGTACCATCTAGTGGTCAAATAGGGCCGGCAAAATTAATCTAAGTTTTCGTTGCTTTATATCAAATAGCCGGTCAATCGTTACGTTTGAATCAGCCTTGCATGTAGCTATCCTTGTTACTTCAATATAGTTTTATTATCACTTCTTCAGCGATCTTGTCTTTGTAACCTGACATAATTTGAAGAGAATTCTGTTCGTAGCCCCTGCATTAAAACGTCTTCTTCGGTTTTCCAGGTGCGAAGAATTCTGAAGCATCAACCAAGTTTAGCGGTAAATCAGTTCTTCCACCTATCAGAGGGTCCGTGTTTCCTGAGGTGCGAGTTTGTATGGAGGAACAGGATTTTCACATCAACATTATCAAGGGAAAGAAAAAGGTTAGCGTGCTTGTTTTGTCCTACGCTCAAACCTGCTCGTACGGACACACAAAACCACCACTTAGAAGCAGGACAATTTGCTAGCTTTCAGAGCAGGTTTTCGTGTCCACCTGGGTTTAAAATTGTGCAATACACCCGGCGTCGTGAGGTCAGACTTGTGAAATCGCAGTAACGGCCACTTTGCAAAGAAACCTAAAGCAGCCGCCACAGTCATACCCTTCTCTTCCTGTAATGTGAATGTGACGTTTGCCGAGTCTGTAGGTTAATTGTGACCATTCAAATGAAAGCTACTGAGTAGTACTTTGTTGCGGTATTGTTTTTATGCTGTACAAGGTTGTTCTAACTTTTAAGTCTGTGGATGAAATCCTAAAGTGATTCAGTAGCTTTTATTCAAATGAAAGCTACTGAGAATTACTTTCCTGAGCAGCTTGGTTTAAACGTTTTGAGCCTTTGGATGAAATCTGGAATTGTGACTATTGAATTGAAAGCTGCTAACCAGTTTTTTTGTGCGGTGCTGTTTGTTACGCTGTACAAGATGGCTTTAATTTTTGAGTGTGTGGATGAAATCCCGAAGTGTGACTATTCAAATGAAAGCTACTGGGCGGTACTTTCCTGTGGTGCTGTTTGTTATACTGTACAAGATGGCTTTAATTTTTGAGTCTGTAGATGAAATCCTGAAGTGTGACTATTCAAATGAAAGTTATCGAGAAGTACTTTCTTGTGGTGCTGTGTATCATGCTGAACAAGGTGGTTCTAACTTTGTCTGTCTGAGTCTGTGCATGAAATCCTGAAGTTTGACCACTCCAAGGAAAGCTATTTAATAGTACTTTCTTATGATGTTGTTTATTGTGTTGTGGATGTTGAGCTCTTCCGCCCAGTAGCGCCCCTGCAAGCTCAAAATAGGAAAACATCCCAAATTTATTTTGCTAAATACGTGTATAACCTCTGGCAGTCTCAAAATTGCTCATTTGTGTCGCATTTCAGGCTACGAAGACTGTGCACAGAGCTTTGAGCGCTCGCCAAGATTTGAGCTTCAAAGGTCCAAGAGTTCAGTCCAAGATCAACAGTTCCTCAGCGCATGCGGAGAGAAGTGTAGTGAAGTTTCAGGGCCTAACTGAAAAAAGAACTAAAGACCAGAAAGCCTTGGCTCACCTTGCGTGACAAGTAACGCAAACAGTTTCCCTCTAGAGTCATAATATGGCCGCAACGTGTGAGGTGAAGTGAAAGCTGTTGAATAGTCTTTCATGTGGCGCTTTTCGTATTTTGTCGAAAAAACCTCTTGAAAATTTTTCCTTAGTTCCCAACTTGAGAATTTTGTGCTACTTCAGAATAGAGTGGTTACATCAAAAAGTGTATATATGTAAAGATTATTTCAAAAACAACAAAAGTCAAAAATGATCCATGATATTTTTTTTACTCTAGCTGAACGTTAAGTTAATTTCTCATGATTTAACGAATAAATATATTTGTTTGTATGAAATCTTGTTAAATTCTGATTGTTTGATTTCCTAATACATAATTGCAAAACCCTGAATCTCCTGATCATGAGGTATTGGAGGCCGTCGACATATTCGCAAGTTCCCCTCTTACGTCACTGCAAGGTAAAGGGAGGGGAGCGGGGTCGAGGTGGTAAAGAGGTTTTAGATTTCGACGTTGGCGCGAGGCATTTGGATTTAGGGGCGGCGCGGAGCATAAAGGAAATGATGAATTTTAAAATACAGGTATTATTGGGATCAGCACCAAGAGGACTTATAGTACAACGCTAAGTTTTAGCGTGCTCCCATTGGTCGAAATCGATCACACGACGCGATAGTGTCTCTCCTCGGCGGGCGCCTATCAGCGCAGAGTGGCCGTTTTTGCAAATTTTCGCTCTGAAATGTAGCGTTGTACAATAAAAACAATAGAGTCCTTCTGTCTCAGGCCCTATGTGCGATAGGTTCCCTCGGAAATTTGATGTTCAAACTTCATAAGCTCTCGAATGTAATATTCGTTGTGAACATCAAATTTCCTCGGGCAACCTATCACACGATAGTGCCTTCGACAGAAGAACTCTATGCATGGTTTAAATAACGTACGGTACACATAAGAATTGGCTATCCGATGTAATAGTCAGGGATGTTACTGTTTTAACGACGCTTACAAATAGTCCTTAATCATCCGATATTATCATTCTTAAAAAAGAGGAAGAAGAAGGTTACAACGGTAAGGAAAGATGATAAGGTCTTGTGTCCAATCCACGGCATTGAACGAGCCATAAGGCTCAACAAGCTCTGTGAAAGCGTCGAGTTCACAAACGTGTAAGAACTTACTCAAGTGTGTTGAAAAATCTGTATAAAAATATTAAATGGTTCTTGTAAATAAGCAACCCTAAATCTTAAGATTTTGAACGCATGCATGCCGTATCTGCAACTCCTTATGAGCATCCCTTGATGTGACGTCATCATGATGATGTGACGTCATGATTTGATGTGACGTCATCATCACCCGATGCCACAGTACGCGCTCATTCAGTCTGGATTTTTTTCTTGTTCGACAATATAAAGACTTGACACACCTAACAACGTTAAAATCCTTTATTTTATGGTGTGTTTCTAATAATTTACAAAATGTTTAACAAGTAAACAGCACAAAAATAAATACTTGATCCTGAGTCAAGAACATCTTTTTCAATCCTCGGTTTCCCATGGCCAGCGCGCAGAGACATCTGGTCGACTTAAATATGTATGCGCTCTGGTAAGGAGACTGGGTAAAATGTACAATAAGTGTTTGTTTAAATATTCTCTTGAGAGATATTCTCTTCAGAGATTTCGCGCAAATGATCTGAATTGACCTTAAAATTTCTATCTTGAAAAGCTTTTTTGAAATATTTCCTAACTAAAGCTAGTTAATTTGTGATTTCTCAATTTAAAAAATGGATACTATGTTTAAATCAATGAAGCTTGTTGCAAGCTTGCAATAGTCAGAGGCAATGAAGCCCTTTCAGTATTTATATCAGAATTCTCGTTAATTTTCTTGAAAACAACTTCCACTTTAAAAAGGAGCTATATATAAAACTTCAAAGCTAAGTGGCCTGAGCGTCCAAATAGCATTTGTTAGAGCATGTAAAATTCCTTTTCTGACACGATTTGATTTTTCCAGTTCCGATCCCCTCACTTTCAACTGAGCCCTATTTCATCAGATTCAGTTACTACTACTGAAATTCCCCCCCCCCCTCCCCGCAAAAATGAAAAACGATAAAAAACTGCAACTAAGGTAGCCTGAGAAAACAGCCGACGTTTCGCGAGGTCGCCATTTGAGCTCACGCAAAACGAGGTCTGAGTAAAGAGCGCAGAAATTTCATACTGATGACATGTCACTACTCAGATCTAGGTAGTGCTTCTGATTGGTTGAAATGCGAGGGAATACCGTTTCGACCAATCAGAAGCACTACCTAGATCGGGGCAGTGAGACGTCATCAGTATGGAATTTCTGTGCTCGTTACACAGACGTCCTTTTGCGACCTCGCGAGATTTCGGCTGTTTTCTCAGGCTACAACAAAGGCTTCTAAGAAAAAGAGTTTCTCAACTGAAAGCGAAATTCGTAACTTTTATAATTTAGCCCATTTTCTTTAATTACCAGACTACTTGATAAGATTTTGTGGAAAATAATTTAAGGGCAATTTTGGCGAAATCGTTAAAAATTACGGCGGAGAAATATCAAATGTAAAGTTCGAAGCGCTCTTCTTTCTTTTTGTATTTCCCGGCAGCCCCAGCGGGTGTCACTACAGCATCTGCTTTCCTCAAAGAACGCAGTTTACGAGTTTTAGGTTTGATGTATTGTTTAGACACCAGGTTTTCTAGACTCGTAACTGATTGAAAACGGTCTTGTTCAATACTTGTGCTTGAAGCAGCAAGTGCTTTTGCCATTTCCAGTCTTCTATTTGACTCTGGAGTTCCAGGTGTGATAGTGATCTCCGGGGCCTCCACAGGCGATTCTGGCCGACAATGTTCAGAGGAATGGGCACTTGGTACTGAGTGCACTGATGGAATAGATCTTATGCTTGATCTGCTAAAATTAATACCTTCATTATCATACCCCACAGCTCCAACGTGTGCAATACCTGTGGTCATTGTAACAAGGCAGGAGTGGATTTTGTCTTTGTTGCGAGTTTTTCCGTAGGCGTGATAAGTTCCTTGTGAGTCAAGAACACTTTTCACGAATAAAATAGCGACTACCGTTAACATAATCACAGAGCAGGCCATTGGTATTCCAATCAATATTCCAAGTTCTGTTGCTCTGGAGTAAGGCAAACCGGCTTTGCTATCTGTGTAAAACGAGAAAAATAAAGGTAGTTAATTAACGTTAACTAAATCAAACTGCCTTGAGAAGATTTATGTTGAAGTCCCCATGACATAAACCGGCTTATTATTAGTAGCAATCAACTTCTCAAGGGTGTTATCAAAGTACTTTTGGAATCGCAGAGGAGAGTTATGTTGTCGAATAGCGTTCGTTTTCGTAGCTTTGGAGCCTCGACATGGAATAGCTTCTCTGCTAAAATACGCCAACTACCAAAAAAGGCCTTTAATACCTTCATAACTATATGCTATCGATATTTCTTTCTTTCTTTCTTTCTTTCTTTCTTTCTTTCCTTCTTTCCTTCTTTCTTTCTTTATGCTCGATAAAAATTTCATTTATTTATATTTGTTACATCGGACTTAGTAACAGTTTGCTCCACCCACCTAGATTAGCCTTTGCTCTGATTTGCGCGTCGAGCAGTATAAATTAATCCTTTAATGTTGTTGTTGAATAAAATTGAATTGACTGTTTCAAAATCTTTGCTTCTTGTTTTTGCGTTTTCGAAAAGGAATAAAAAAATTCTTTTTATAATCCCTCAGTGTCTCCGTTATCGCAAAAGAACGCCTAACAAATATTGTTCCACCTGCGATCTAAAGTAAACTCAAATCACGACAGCAACGCGATATATATGAACGCGTGCATTTGAACAGTAATCTCGAGGTGTTCACTTACTTACTGTCGCGTTTGGGTTTACATCACAAGTAAAAATCAGGCTTAAAGGATGAAAAAAAGAAAGAATTTTTGACAAGTAAGGCCAAGGCCAAACGTCGAACTTTACATGAGTCGAGCCTAATGTAAATCAATAAAAACAATAGCACACACCCCTCTGTAACAGACCCGGTGGAATCTATATCCTTACCAGGTTTTCGGAAAAAACGTCACCAGGTTGGCTAATTTCCCACCGGGCTTTCTTCAGTTGTCTACCAGGTTTATTCAATAATAAACTTGACGTACATTCCCTATTTGACCCTCCCTCCAAAGGTAAAAATCATCAGTTATCGAAATCTTCATGACAGATAGCCACTGCCTTAGTCCAGAAAGGAACTGAGAGTATCGTAACTCATGACCAAGTTAGTAATGAATGTTAATATATGAAATGTTCCGATATTTGAACTGCGGATTAAAGGTTGAAATATATACGAACTCTCAATTGACCAGTTCCCAGTTGGCTTGTTAGCTCAGTTGGTTAGAGCGCTGCACCGGTATCGCAGAGGTCATGGGTTCGATTCCCGTTCAAGCCTGAATTTTTGCAGGTTTCTTCTTTCAACTGCTTTAGTTGAAATATCGTCACTGCGATGGTCTACCTAATATTTTTATTTTTTGTTTTTGTTTTATCAAGTTGTTTATTCCTCTCATTTTATTGCGAAGTTGTAGTGTCAGGGGTTTACAATTCAGCATTCTACGGGTTAGAAACGTCATGGTTTCTCACCATTTACGGTGTTGTTGTGGTATAGGACAGACCCCTTTCAGCTCTGCAGTGTTTTTTTTTTAATCGTTTTCTGATTCTTTTTGTCAGTATTGCTGTTTTGCCTTTTTCAAACAAACAAATATAAAAAATACGCCAGGTATGTAAAAAATCACACCAGACATTCACCAGGAAAGCAAACATTCGTCACTTCACCCCCAAGCTAGCGCCCAGGGCACAATCTTTCATGAAAAATGTCTCCAGATCAGACTTACCTTTCTTACAGATAAAAGGCAGAAGCTGTGTACACGATGTGTCTTCCCACCAGCCTTTGTGAATCATTTGCACGCATGCGCCTGTCTGGTCTGGTTCGCCTGGAGCCCAGTTTTCAAACGAGAGCGGTTTATTATCAACCCAGTGAAGCCTGGAATCGGATGACACTCTTTCCATTCCCAGCCATATTCTTATTTTCCCGGGTTGGCCAATAGAAGTCTCAACTAAATTAAAAATTTTATCATTTTCCTCTTTGCTTTCTATTGATATCAGATGTGCTGAATGGATAACGCAAAATCGTTCGGCATGATTGAAAACTTTAGTTTCTGTTACAACTCTGTAACAAAGATCTTCATAGTGAATCCAGTCGTCATCACAGGTTCCTGCCGAAAAATAAAAGAATAAAAACATTTATTTATGTAATAAATAAAGAAAGAATTAAGGTCGTCTAGCACGAGATATATGAAGAATCCTAAAAGAAATCCGCGTGCGTCTGAAATCTATTGTAATACCAAGTCTACACTGCTATGCTGGTCCAAAAAAGTGTTATTGGTTAAAATATTTGTGTTCACACTATGATCTTCATAACGTTTTTGTGTATCTGAATTCATCGTTAAGCCTCGTTTACACGTAATTCTCTCCAAACCTTTGGCCCCTGTACTGCTGTCGCGTGCACTGCAATTTCAAAGCGAGGTAGGCTCGGGGATAAAATTTTAATGTCTTTTGACGAAGAATATAAAGACGTAATTCAAGGGAAAGTATACGGCTTGGTTTCCTTAGGAGTAAAAAAAAAAAAGAACGTACTCCACGAGCGCGGGTGCTAAAGGTGATGAAAATAACAAACGAGGCGCGTAGCGTCGAGTTGGTTATAACCACCTCATATGCAACAAGCGGGAGTAGATTAGTTGTCTTATTACACTTTAACTTCAGTAATGGTTGCAATTTTTTTTTTGGGGGGGGGGGGTTGCCAAGAATTGCGGACTCAACTCTTGGCGGCGAAAACTTCTAAAGGCCGTGGTAATTGATATGGTATCCAAATTAAGGGTTATTTGCTGATAAGTGTTTGCGATGAACGAATGAGAAAACTGAAAATTTAATAACTGAGATAGGGAATTTAATAGATGAAAGATCAGCACAGTTGTATTTGCAAATCAAGTTGTTGCAAAAAGAAAGCCTGGTTTTTTTAGGTTTTCTTTTCCATGTTTTAGCAACTGCTTTAGTTGCGAATACAACAATCTCCCATCTATATTCCGCAGTTCATATATATGACTTTCCATCAGTATATTCTCTATATCGATGAGAATCTAATAATGAGGGCTATTATGATACCCCGTGCAAATTTATATTTTCCGTCTGAAAATTATTTTGCGTTTGTTGTGACTAAGACACAAAATGTGTTGACATGTATCACATCAACAGAAATTTAAACAACGTCTGATTTAGCGTAAGTAGAGGAGAGAATGCAAAATGTAAGTACTTTTATTCTTACCCGAGGCAACGGATGTTGTGAATCCGATCTGATTGCTGAATTAGCATAATGTTTTTCAATATAACGTTACACTATGTATGTCATATATTGATGTAATATAAATAATATGAAATGAGCTGAAAACTGAAACTTTGTGCGTGCATCTCTGCAGTCTTAATTATACTGTAACATCTTTTTAGTAAAATATAATAAGTGGTGTGACGAAATTTTGTTGCGCGTATGTTTGCCTTAATGCCTTTCAGCTTAAAAGAAACACCACTAGGATATGACAACATTTTATTTTATTTTATCAGTTATTTTATTATTAGCTAAACAAGAAAGGCCATCCCAAGGGTGTATATCATGCAATTTTACTTAAGAAACAACAAAAAGCTCAAAATTAAATGCTTCCTTTCTCTAAGCTGTAACTGTTAGTTATTTGGTATTAGTGCAAATATAAAACTGGCCTAATATTATTTATTCCTAAAATGCAAGTTTGCATAAATTAACATCAGAACTAGTTTAGAACCGAGATATCTTACCTTGTAAATGCGCTAGCTTTGTGTCCGTGACTGGCATACTGATTTGAAAATTTGCTGTCTGTGAAATCGCCTTATTTCCTCGTGATGCTCTGATACTTGAGTTTAGCGTTCTTGGAAGATAATCATTCGTGATTGTTGATTGAAAAGTTGAAAGTGAGGGAGTATCCCTATGAATGCTTGCAACCGCACTTGAATACGAAGGTGTCGGTGAGATAGTTGCACTTGACACCTCCCAGTGAAAAATAGCTGTTGCTAATAAATGCAATTCCAAAGAATAGTTTCTTTTGATCAGCGAGTGAATAAAGAATATGAGCATTACTTTGAAGAGCACCTTTTCCAACTGAATACGTGAAACTAAGTTTGATCCATTTAAAAGTGTTTTTGATCCTTGAACGATAATTTGAGAGATCAGTTGAAATCCTGACGACAGTTCGTTAATGCTGTAACCTGAAAGAAAAATAGGTTGGTTGGATTCAGGATATTATTTATTACTTTAGTAAAGCACATTTATATATGTACCATTATGTATCACCTTTACGTTTTTCGAACCTTTCTAAGTACCGGTAAGAGAATTCTTTCTTTTGTGAGTGAGATCGTAACTTTCATTAATACACCTTTTTTTTCTTTTAGCAAAACGCTGTTATATTTCTAAGGATTGAATGGCGTAACTCAGGCTGGTAGTATTCACATGCATTCACTGATAGAGATTGCTGTCAAGGAGACAGCTCAGTTTTGTTTTATATAGAGGTGACTTTTTTACCCTAAGGGAATTATGCAATGAAACAATTGAAAACAGGGCATATTTTCTACACTCAAATCTGCTTACACGGGCAGTACACAAACCACAATTGGAATAATTTTCCTTCACGGAAATAGTTTATTTCGTCGCCTCTTGAAGGACGATTCAACTCAAATAACCGTATAACATATTAAAACCAGTGACGTGATAGACACTAAACTAAATACTTACAAATCTTCACTGAATCTTTAGCGATACAACGAGCCAGTAACCAACTGACGACGTAAAGACTTAACATCGGCTACAGGCAGCGATTGCCAAAGTTCAATCATGCTCGTCGAGGTACAGTATCGCAAGTTAGGCATGTTGATCGGTGTAACGCTCGACTCGACTCAACAAGATCGACCATCAATCATATTTGCATTGATATTTGGTAACAAGCACCACTAGTTTCCAACTGTACTCCACAAATTTCTACAGCAGACTCAAAATTGTTTCCCTCGAAAAGGAACAGCCGGGTCTATCTTCCACAATAACTTTAACCGTGAGGTGTTTGTCTTAGACGGAGATAATCGTAAAGAACTGAAGTTTTACAGAGAGCGACTACACGTGTCTGTCTTGAGATGTGTTTGTGTATGCCTGTACTGGTATTGAAATTACGGATCCTTATTACGTCACTGAACTTTACGCGTGTCTAGGATCAGGCAATTCCATTGCCAACGCTACAAACGTTATTCCCTTGTTGTGGTTAAGCGCACTCGCTTAGCCCTTAAGACACGAAACGAAAGTAGTAAAACATATAAAGTAGAATGTATCCGTTTTCTCATTAATAGAATTTGTCAGTTTTTCGGTAAAATCCATTTTAACGATCAAAATAAAGATTAATTTCATGCCGCTCCAGAGAATGACTAATTACTGTTATTTTAGTCTTCCAAGACTAAACATAATTAAACGTCTTGTCGGCGGTCGCTGCGGTCGAGAGAATGCCGACTTTGTTCAGAATATTCCAGCGGGCTCAGAAGTGTTGTCACGCCTTAAGGGCGATTTTTCGGTCCACAAGACTAAAACTCATAAAGAAAAGAGAAGCTGTATAAAATCACAAAGACAACTGAAACGTATCAAACGGAACAGCAACGAAATAGCAGACTAAGCTTAGTTCGATATGAAGGTGTATAGTGAAGGCTAAGGTGACGTCATTTGGTTTTACGCAATGGCTCTCGTTTTACGAAAGTTACTAATAGGACAAATAAGCCATCATCCTAAATCCAATATCATTATTCTTTTGCTTACCTTGTTTTACATCAATTTGAAAAGGGCTCCTCTTGTGGAATGTCTCGTGATACTGGCTGTGACCTCTGCTTCCGCTATGTGATATTCCATTCAAAAAACAACCAAGAAAGCAAATTGATTTAGCTTTTATAAAGTCGTTTTAAGTGTATATGACAGATTTTTTTATTTGCCTGATCGAATCTAAATGGTATCCTGGTATGAATATATAAAAAAATTCCATGTCGATTTTCCTTCCCTGCGCCTTTACCGTTTGAAAACGTGAAATTTTACGTCCGGTCATGTCAAAAACCGCGCAGTAGGAGACCTGGGGATAGTCAGGTTTTGACGTCATTTCAGGAACGGAGTCGATGCCGAAAAAAATTTTTCATATTCATATCAGGGTGCTATTTAGATTCGATCAGGCAAATAAAAAAAAATTTGTCATATACACTTTAAAACTCATTCTCCCGTGCTACTTTTATATTTATTTATTTATTTTTCCACCCAGGGAATGGGCTCCTGCCTATGGACATCACTGATTTTACAACAAACATAACATTAAGAAACCATCAGGTCAAGAGAAAACCCGGAGGGCGGGGGGGGGGGCACTTGATCCATTTTTGGGTGCAGGGGTGCTGCTGTGGATCTAAAACCCGACCCTGTTTAGAACAAAAAAGTCCTGAAATACCAACCCTGTGTCAGGTAGGACAACACCCTCCATTTTAGGTCCCTGTTTAGGACAAATGACAAAATACATACTCTCTTGTTTTACACAATTTTCAAGTGTTTATAGACCAGCAAACTCTCCGATATAGGATTGGAGGTAAGATAAGATAAGATAAGATAAGATAAGATAAGATAAGATAAGATAACTTTATTTATACACGGTTTTTCCATCAGCATTTTTAATCATTATGAACTATCTATCTACCTAACTACGATTATAAAAGAATAAAATTTAAAACAATAGAGGCTGCTTTTCTTGGAGGCCGTGTTTAAAATTTAACTTAAAAACTGTGGCGACTCAATTGCATAAGCCAAATTTAGAATATTTAACGATGACATTCGTACAACGATACCCTGTTTATTAGGACAAGTTGAGACTCTGTTTAGGACAGCCTCGCATGAAATGAATGAAATTATATACCCTGTTTAAGACAGAGAGGCCAAAAACCATACCCTGTCCAGCGGCACGTCCCGTATAGGCCATACAAGGGAGTACCCCCCTCCCCTCACCCCGGGAGAGAAACTCTCGCACCCATGTACACGTGCATTCATGACCGTATTGGCTTTAAAATTATCCTTCCGATAGAAGCATATGTATATCTGTGTTGGTTTCTTTCAAGCAAAACTGATCGCCGGACCTCGACACATACTAGCTACATGTAGCTCAGTTTGATTAAATACTGAGTTATTTATATGAACAATAAGATATGAAAATAAAAATTTATCGGTATAGGAAAAATATATTTGGCGTGAAATTCTTATAGTCTAGCTTCCTTATACTTCTTGTGATACAAATAGTAAAAAAAACCAAAACTGGTTACATATTTTTAAATTAGCTGCAATTCACCATTAGGACGCCAAGGTATTTATTTTAAAATAAACTGTACTGTTATTTTTCTTTTTCTACAATTATTCTTTTTCTACTATCTTGGGTTTTTTTTTCTTTTTCCACATTTTTTCCCCAAGCGAGTGCTCAGCATCAGTATGTGTGCGGTTTCTGAGCTTTTTATTCGTAATTTTTGTTGTTTTGTTCTAAAATAAGGTGAGAGCGAGTTCATAGTCTGAAATAGGGGATAGATCTTTAATAGCTGTAGTTACGCGATCCTTTTCCCAGGCCAGGTAAATACCTATTACCCAGATAAAATTTGCCACTGTAAGTTTTCATGACCACACCACGGAAAACAATAGAAATTTTACTTGGTAAAAGCCCACATGGATCAGTAGGATCGACTGGTTTGCGTAAACAAACCAATGAAATGCCGAGTTTTTACAGCGTACACTGCAGCCGCGCAAACTTCACGGTCGATGTGATTTTCATGCAATGTTTTATGCAATTAATCTTTAAAAGTATCCAATTTTAAATACGCACGTAGAAAATCCATTGAAGAGAAAAAGTTACCCTTGCAAACGCCTTGGCAAGTGCAACCCAGGTAAATGGAAAGCCAAGCAGGTTTATTTTCCTTCCTATTTTACGTAGGAAACAGCTGGCGTCGCGTAGTCGTGGCTAATGTCTTGGACAAGAAAAGGGAAAATTTAATTCCGGTAGGAAGGGAAGAATCGTATATTTGGCTCAGTTTTGCTCGGAGCACCTCTCAGAAGCCGTAAACAATGGCTCAACTGTATTGCAGGTTTAATGCATGTGTAACGGTTTTTTTTTTAATTTTGTCTTTTATAGCAACGTAAGGCTTCAAACTCACCTCGTTTCCACATTGCAAATGTGTCGTTTCATCAGAAGTAATTGCCGCTGACTGGCTACATTGGTACCCATGATCGGTGCGTTCTGGTGAAGGTGCCAGGATACGATTTCAACTAATGACCCGAAAACGAGGACAGCAGTGATAGAGCTACGCATGGCCCCATGAATTCCTTACTCGGGAACAACATGAAGAAACTGTACACAAGAAAAGAAAAACTGTGTTACTCACAAAATTGCATCAAATCGATTAGCTTATGCTGCTACAACTGAATTTTTGTTGCTTAAATTTCTCAAGTTCTTTTAACTATGAATTTAGAATGAAATCTGAAATTGTTCTCCCTTTTTGCTCAATGAAAGTTTTTAATTGGTAATTTTCTTATAATACAAGTTTTAATATTGGTTTCTGAAATTAAAGGTGCGCTAATCTTAGATTCAGTTTTTTGTTGTTGTTTTTTTAGTCGAAATGACTCCTTGAACCAATTTCTTGTTCTGACAAAATTCCCATGAATTCTTGAGTCATTCTACCTCCGTAATCAGAATTATTCCCGCATCTCGATAAACTGTACCGGCTTTAGCGTATGAAGGTCGGTACTCTTATTTGAGCACACTACTATAAAATCTGTCACTTTTGGATTATGGCGTTGCACAAATCCCGTGGTAGTGACAATAATTAGCGACACTTAAGCGACACTTACCTCCGTCATTCTACGGAGGTAGAATGACTCAAGAATTCATGGGAATTTTGTCAGAACAAGAAATTGGTTCAACACTTCTCCCGGTATCGCGGAGGTCAGGGTTCGAATCCCGGCAAGCCTGATTTTTTCAGGCTTTCTTTTCGCAACTGCATAAGTTGCGTTAATAACTGCGAGGATCTTCTTTACATTTAATTCTTCATTCCGCAGTTCAAATATATGAATTTCATTTATTCATAATTTCATCTTCATCTTTCCCGGGTATATTACCGAACCAATTTAATGACCAGCTCCCAGTTGGCTTGTTAGCTCAATTGGTTAGAGCGCTGCACCGGTATCGCAGAGGTCAGGGTTCGAATCCCGGCAAGCCTGATTTTTTCAGGCTTTCAAATGAATTTCATATATTCATAATTTCACTTTATTTCTATGATGAATAATTTTATTGATACTTAGTAAATAATGGCAACAGAAAATGGAGGCAAGATTTATTCCGCCTTGGCAGTTTCCGTGTGCAATAACAATACTTCATCAAAACAACACGGTTAGTATCGACAGACAATTGATAGCTGAAACGTGTTTAATAAACTACAATAGTACAACAAAGACTAATAAAATAATTTATCGGATCTTCTTGAAAACCTGGCATGGTTATTTCTAGTGTTTTTACAGTTATAAAAAGGCGAACTTATTTTCTTGGAAAGAACTTTTCACTGCGGTATTCAACTGAATGACTTTGGACTTTCTGTCAACTGGCTACACTCTGGACTGAAGCTCATTTTGAGCGTTTTGGTAGCCGAAAGGAATGTTAAGGTCGCCGTGAGAGGATCCCGAACTGAAAAATAACATTTGAATTGCTTGGATAAAGTCTGAAACACGTTTTTGATAGTTTGAATTCGCTGACTGTAGAATCAAGTGATCTCACGTACCAAGGTGCAGATGAATACGGCAGTTTTGGTCTGATTTCATTATTGCGGGAAAAAGTCGCGACGGCGGCAAGAATTTTTATAAATCAAGCTTCACAATGGTTAAGCACGGTTAGTACATGTTCAACCCGATCAGTGCAAAACAAACCATGGTTCAGTAACAAAGCAATTACAAATACTGTGCACATACCTAGGCAAATGAAGGCTTCGTTTCAGTATTAGAAAAATGGAGTTTTATAGACTACTTGAGACGAATAACCTTCGGCTGAAACCGGCACATCCGATATGAAGTGATAAACCTAAAAGTATGTACAAGTTTTTATCGAACAATAGACGAATAGCTAACGCATGCAATGTCTATTGTCTTGCTAACTCTTATTAATATTTGCATAAGAAAGAGATCTGGAAATAAGCTGCGTCAAAAATATGATGGTCTATCGTATTATTAAAACAGTAGAAAAAAAGTGAATACGATAGTAGAAATCGTTCGAAGCGTCAGTCTTTGCGACTTATTTTCTTATGAGAGATCTCGCAAAATGAACTTTGCGGAGGTGAGTTCAAAAAGAAATATTTGAAATATATACCGTTGACTGCAAAAGACATCTGCAAGCATGCTGCCCTAAGAATTGCTATTTGTCTCTGTTACAGCAGGGGTTATATATTTTGAGGCTTCCACGACTAAAAGCCGGTTAGAAAACTAATACACATAAATATATCCTGCTGACAAAGAAAGCAAAATTGAGTGTGCCAAACGAGCCGAGAAAATAATTTTAAAAAAGAGGTATTTGTTTTGCCATCTGAATTTCATTTCTCGACCGAACAAGTCTTTCGTACTTAAATATATACTATGGTTTAAAAGTACTTTTCATACTCTTCATTTACTTTTCTGTTCTCTAGTAGTGTGCATAATTATTTTTGTTCAACCAATTGTTTTGGTTCAGCCAATGATGGCAGCATAAAATTCTGACAGCAACCCGATAAATATGTTTCTTTTCACATGGAGTTTCATCTGAATCTTATTAAAATTTAAAAGGATATGATCGTCAAAGAAAAAACAAAGTTTAAAAAATAAAAAATACAGTCAAGTGAAACAAACTGACTCTCATGAGACTTTTTAAAGTCATTTTTAAAGAAACCACGGCTTTGTGTAATGAACAAAATATATTTCGGTTGTTTTAAAGCTATCCTCTGAAAATGTAAACGGTCTTGAAAGCAAATTGGTACAAATTATATGACAATTTGTGACGAATTATTTGACAAATTCGCTGGACATGTTTAGCTGTCTGTTAGCATGTCTATTAATCTTGACTATTTTTCTTGCTCTCGCCCAAATAACAATAATTATTCTTTGCCTTTGATTTCATGGTGATAGCAAAGCGACTGTTGCCTTTATCTTTTAAACTAATTTTCTCCCAGTGGTATACAGCATGTGTTAACAGGTCTTAACAGTTGGAAATATCTCAGCGGGAGGTCTACCAAATTGAATGCAACACAAAGTAGCTTATATCCACTGTTCTAAAATCCTTTATTAATTTTGCGTAAATTTTCTTTCGACTAGGACTTGTTGTAAAATTGTAAACAGAACCTAATTCTCGCACTTTGACCTTCAAGTAAACTCTCCGGAACAAATAGTCGATGGTGTGGCAACGCAGCCACAAAAATTATCCAAGTTCGAAAGATTTTAACTTATTAATAGTTTCAGTTCACTAATTTACTAAATAGTATATACAAAAAGTCTTTTTACTTTTCGAAATGATCCCAAAAATAGTTCCAAGAATCTCATTAAAAAAAACCCTTGAGGCTTCAGTGAGATTGTGGATGTTAAAATTATTGTTTTATTGAGTTGTTAATCGCTTTTGGTGTTTAAGATAATTGCTTTACATTAACATATCATGTAATCTCATTATATTTCTCTCTGCGCAAGACATTTGAAGTCAATGACCCAGAGTCCTTTGGATTTTATCTCGCTTAGCTAAGTCACAAAACAGAACATTAGCTGAGTTTCAAGTACTTTACAATGATAGAACTATCCCCTTTTCTGCATTCTGCAGTCCGCATTTTCTTTATATGCAAGAGTTACGTTATACCGAATACATGTAGCTAAACAACACCTCAATTTCATTTTTCCTGTAAGGCTTTCTTCAGCTCGCCAAACTGGGACGAGAAACGTGAGTTGAATAACGTACAATGTAAACGACGCGCAAACAACAACAACTTTACTTACAAACTCAACCTCAAGAAATGATGACGACTCGCAACTCAAGAGAGAGTGTCAGTTAAAGATTTCAGTAATAGTGATTTACTTGATCGCAATAAGTTGTATATGAAGATAATGGGTTTTCTTCAGTGCTTGTTGAATGTGTTACTGTACAGAGTTGCTCAAGGAAAGAAAATTTATCCATTAATCGAATCAAGTAAAAAACATTAACGAAACCGATTAAACTTGTTTCTTGAAAATTAGAAACAATAAAACTTAACTCGTGTTATCGAAAGTAAATAAGAACATAACATAACATAAAATAAAATAAACCGATAATTGACTACTTGCGTCGGCAGTCTAGTTACTGCTCAGTTTGCTCTGTACCTTATCTTACCTTATCTTAATTTGGCGAATTGTTTTCAATGAAAAGTCGACTCTCACTGATTAAGCCATGTTTCTTTGAGATACGCACCAGGGTTAAATTCCAACACACAATGCCATGCTAACTTTATCAATTCAAATATTCAGTTTTAAATATTTATCAATTGTTTCGCTTGGTGAGATATCGTTTCGCATCCCGCAGAGAGAAGTCTTTAGTGATAACCATCAAGAATTGCTCAAAAATGACGAAAGACAATTAAACAAATGAAAACGAATTTCAACTATTGAAATCACCAGATGTAATTTTTAGCCCACACGGAGTTGAGGTTACAGGGTGTTCTTTTTAAAAATATTTCTAACTAAATCACGTTAGCAGGGATAATTACTCATCGGGATTCCATTCCGGAATGTTATTAGGTTTACTTCTTGATATAAACGCTAGATCACTAGCTTTCGGAAGCTAGAACGAAACTCATCCTCATCAATATTGCATTAATATAAACGCAAACAGTCTTTGCTGCAGTTCAAATAAACCTCATATTACCACAATAGACCTCAAAAGGTTCGTTCGTTGTTCTGAAAGCATGCTGATCGTGTTTTTTGATGTGTGATCAATAATAATTTTGAACCATTATAAAAACTATAAAAATTTGTAATAGCGAGATCATATCATGGCAACATTGAGATTATGAGAGAAATGAAACATAAACGACTGTGTGCCATTTCGTATCCATGGCCGCGTTACTTGCGTCATAGCCCTCCATCAAAGAGTTGCTTCTCTCGTGTAAAAAGTGGAAAGATTTTAATTGAAAAGAGTTGTAAAAGAAATGCAAGGAGTAGCAGTAAGAATCAAATCGAAATTGGAGTAATGAACAAGTGGAATTAGCTAAGAATGCATATGCTCGTGAACTCCGCAAAGAACTACGCTGAAAGATGACAACACTGGTGTAAACAAAGGATAAATGCTCTAAACGAGTGCTCTTGGGCACACGTTTGTAATCACGATAAGTTCAGTTCAACTGATATTCAAAATGCGCAACCGTATAAAAGTTCCTGGTACAGCAATTTTAGGTTTTTCATCAAAACATCAGTTATAATCTCGAAGCACTCCATTTGTAAATTAATTTGAAGCAAGCATACATGTAGCACATAGACACACGGCGTGCGAGCATCTGGCTTTAGTTCTGACAGCAAATACACTTTTTACTTTTTCTAATTTTCCTAATATCTAGTTTAATGACAGCTCACAGGATTTCAATTATGTACAAATGAAGATATTAGATGGCGAAAGATTCGCTAAAGAGATTTGAAATTCTAATTTGTTTGACTAGTCTCGATTACTATATCGACATACCTTCTTTATGAATTAATTGAAATTCAACTGAGAAGCTTCTTGTCAGCGAATATGTTTGACAAACAAACCAGCGTTTCTCGGGCTCTACTGTTAAAGAATATTCACTAGACAATATTGCTCTTGTACATCATCTAATACAAAGTTCACTTACTTTTGGACTCATACATATGCTATCGCTTCCATTCGTGACTTTTGTACTCCCTAATCAAGCAGCTGTCAGAACTGAGATATTTCACGCTGTGTCTTTGCTCTACACTTCTTTCGTGTTTCAATCAATCCATTTTCATGAAGTAACAAGCCACTAAAACATGCATTAACGAGCGTTTCGCTTGAATGCGTTACCCAACTCGTTACGTCGATAGCCTATTGAAGGGAAGCGAGCCGTATACGCAGAGAGCCAAATGATTCCTTTTAAAAGATTAGAAGGTGTTAATCGTTTGAACAAAAGCTTTTGAACACTGAACGCATGGTGTCATTTCTGTGTTTACTTTGCTCATTTTCAAGAAGCTGTCCTTCTAGATGCAATCGGAAATCAAACATATGATTTCCAATTGATCATTAAATCAAATTGACGAAAAAGGCGAAGCAATTGTTACATTGATATTCAACACTGATCAGATACAATATTAGAAAGCAATGATGTTTTCCGTAAAAAATTCAAAACATCGCTAAAATTGCATTTAGATAACAACGAATAGATCAGATCTGCGCAAAAAGGTATGATTCGGGGGATATAATTACGACTTTCGGAAATTTTAGTCTAAATTATGTACAGTCTTATCTCAGTCTCCATCTCCTATTTTTCATGTAATAAAACTGAAACAATACGCTACTCTGATATCCTTTAGAGCTTAAAAGCAATGTTTAAAATGACATCACAGTGTTTCATTTTTAATTCATAATTTTTGTGAGCTTTCCCTAGTCTATAGAAATATTGTTTCAACAACCCAAATTGAGCCGCTGGTCTTATAGACTGCAGTCTCGACGATGACTAGAACCGGACAGCAGCTGGTAACCAACGTGCTTTTTGTGTTCTTCTTTGACCCTTGCCACCTCAGTAATTTCAAGAGTGTTAGGATATCCTAGTCTGCTTGACAGTCGCTGAAAGGGGAGGGAGTGGCTAGGAGCCGGCGTCAACGCGTTACTGGGTTGGGTTTGTTGTTGGGTTGGCGCAATTTATTCTCATTTGAGCTGCAACCGCGTGTCTCAAATGAAATAATAGCTCGAATTTTATTATATGTGAGTGGCGCTGTTCCAAAGTTTAAAATATTTTGTCTTTAAAACGAAGTAATCTCTACCGGACTTTTGTCATGCTTTCAAACTCTGTTAGTCGCAAGGTAATAAATACGACTTGAGAGGAAATGACATTGTAAAACTGCCAAAGGTCAGTACCACTACCTATGGCCCAAAATCGTGGAGTTACCCGGCGCCTAGCTTCTCGCGCTTTTTTTCTTAAAGCAACTACAAAAATTTCGTCTTGAAAAAGAAAGAGACTTGATTTAGCAAACTTTTTAAGTTGCAGCGAGCAAAAACCTGGTGAATAAAATGCTACAACTGTTATAATTTGCTTTTTGAACGCGACACTCACCACCGTGTTTTCTTCTGTTTAGATTTTACAAAAATGTACGAAATATTTAACAATTATCCTGCGAAATCGCGCGAAATATCACCTGATACTTAGCCGACGAGGCCGTAGGCCGAGTTGGCTAAATCAGGGGATATTCCGCAAGATTGAGCAGGATAATTGTTGTATTATTCAACAAATTCCCATCGACTACCATTTTCAGAACGAGAAAAACTACGGCTCTATGATGAAAACGCTAAAAGCTAGCAACACATTGGGGAGGAGGGTAATACGACTCCCCTAAAAACGACTGCGTGGGAGGCTAGCAACACATAAGCTTAATAAAAATCGAAACAGAACTTCATGAAATCGAAGTTTACTACCGTTCACTTAAAAAGACTTATTTACAAACTCATGTTTGGAAATGATAAGACAAAGTAAAAAAAGTATTGCTACCTTACCGAGAATATGTCCTCTTCCCGTGAATTAAAATCTTTTCAACTTTAATCGTTATAACTTTCCGTGAGCAAGTGTGCTGCTTTGTTCGCAATAGCATTTTCTTGGTTGAGTTCTCACTATGAAAATTCCAAGTCAACCTATGGATATCTTTGTGAGCTGAAGCAAATACTTGCTGACTTTTTGAGAGCATTTAATCGTGGAAAGTTTCTTCCAGGGAGTTAAAATTTCCGGAGAACACTGCTAAAACTGCCTCGCTTTTCAAAATGGCCGCCAAACAAGCAACGAAAGAAAATATGCAGTGCACTTTCAAATATGGTCATTTACGTGTATCGCAGGATATCTGTCATGTACGGATATCAGATATTGAGGGCTTCCTTACCATATATGGGCATAGTGACAATTTGTTGAATAATAACAATTGTTATCTCATGGGTTATGTGTAATCACTTCACACTTTGAGCTGTTTCTGGGCTAACATTTTCATTTTTGCCTCCTTTGGACATCATACTAATATGTTCAATCGAGCTTAGTTTCACTTAGTTTCACCCATAATACAAGAGCCCTGGATAAGTCTAGTTACACTTATACTAGTTGAAATAGCGGGCAACAAGTCTACTCTTTTGTTGTAGTTTCCAGCTTTACCTCAGTTTTGTTTGTATTTTATGTTCGTTTTTTGCATGTTTCTAGTCAAGGACTCACAGGGCGACAACCATACGCTGTTGTAGTCACTCCACCTGGATAATATATCCTGCCTATTAAAGTCAACCAAGAAGCTTTATTTTTGAACTGGAAACTTTTCGAATTCTGGACTCCCTGGAAAGTAAAAAAACACACGCATTTAAAAATAAAACAACAAAAAACAAAAAACGTCGCAGGTATATAGTACGTCCTTTGAGGTCTGCAACATGACCTGATGACGTCACATGACGTGGGAACTAATACATCACGATTTCAAAATGGCGACCATCTTGGATTTCTTGCTTTTTCCAAAAACTTAAAAAACAATTAAAATTGGCCAAAAAATAATGAAAAGCAATAAAAATGACACGTTGAATAATGTGAAAATTTAAACGTTAGCGTAATCTGGCTTGAAGTTAAAATTTCTTATTTAAAACAATTGAACTCAAAATTTTGATAAAACTGCCGGTCAAAATATGGTTGCCATGGCAACATCAGGTTTGATCAACAAGAATATGTCATACCAAATTGTTCCCAGCTAAATTTTAGGACTCAAAGTCACAATGTTTGGTGTCATTTTATTGCATATTTAAAAAAGAGAGATATAAATGTCCAAATTCATGGCGGGCGCTTTGTGCTCTCCCCAGCTGCAGGATAAAATAGTTAGAGATCGGTTTATGGTTAAATGCTGAAGACATCAAGATTGTTTTATCTAAAAACTATTTAAAGAAGTTCCAAAGTAATACGAAAACATCATGACGGATATCGATATAATTTGCCAAAATATTTTTACAGGGTTCTTTGGTTGAATTACCATGTTGTAAGTGACAACTATAATTTACGGTGAACTATAATGAAGGTAGGCTTAAACAAAATAATACATCGTCACGAACATCACACCGATCAGCATAAGAAAAGAGCCGCCCTTATCGAGAGGTCTTACATTTAGCATCAAAATATGAACACATTTTTTGTTGACCTCTATTATTAGAATTCCTTTGCGTTCTGATTTCAGATTTTTTTGTTCTCCTAAAACACCATGATCTTCGGTATAATATTTTGTTACTTTTTAAGCCTACGCTGATTAACTTTTAGTCTCTTTGGACCTGTCAATCTTATTGTTAAGGGTAACTACCGATTTTTTTGACACGAAAGGCCGCACAGATCGGACATATGTCAATTCATAAGCTCTATATCAACCGCATATAATTTTCATATCACTGTTAGTGTTATGTTTTTAGCACCATAATTATTTCTTAAAATGTCTCTCCTCGTATCAGTTTAAGTAACTGCTAGCTCAGGTAAGCGACGGCAAAGTCTGTGGGTAATTTCTTTCGGCAATTTTTTAAATTCGTGTTTGCAAATTTTTAATAGCTGCTTTTTTCTTATCATCTTCGACAATCAATGCACCTTAGCAATAAGTTCATGATGGATTTGTTGATCTTTCAACTGCGATTAAAATTCACACTGATGAACAGGTGAATTTTAAAACATAAACAGCTTCTCAATTACAATCATATAAAAACGCTTTTATGATAGTTGCAACATGAAAAAAATCTCCGTTTATCTCGAACACGCTTTTGTATCTCTTAAAACTCACATAATGTAAGTAAAATACCCGTATTGTCCGGGCATTTCAAGCCCTCCAAAGGAGGCCGAAGGATTAATACGGGTATTCTAAGACCAATAATCATTCGCATTTTTATCATTTTGGAAATGAAAGACCACCTTTAAAATATAATGTTGTGATCGAGGGAAAAAGAAGTCATAGAATAAAGAGATAAACATTGAAAATTCCCTATGTTCTTAAAAGATTGCACCGTATTCTTATTCAAATTATTTCTTCACACTAGAAAAAGGGCACCTACATGTATTAAGGGCTGCTTTGTCCTGTTATTTTTCCTGTTCGGTGTAATTTAAAATTTTGAACACGCGAAGAAATTAGCTTGAAATATGATTTTAAAAATATTATAAGACAATTTCTCGGAGAACGAAGGCGTTTCAGTTTCATTTAGAGATTTAACATTAACGAAAAAGATGTTGCTCTGACATCTCAATAAAGCTATAACTGTATGCAGTAGGAGTCTTCACCGCTGAGAAAAATTCATAGATACTACTTTGGAACGCTACTCTTAATAAAACATTTCCGTATTGAACTCACATAAAGACAAGAAAGAAATAAAAGAAATAAATACAGGATCTGCACATACCTACTACTCACAAGAACACCCAAAGAAAAGCCAAATTGATGATATTTTCAAAATAAAAAAGTGACCTACCGCGAACACACACAGTGACTTTATATCGCTTCACACAAGCTTGCTTGAAACTGAGAAGACCGGCTGAAATAAACAATCTTTCGCCTCGTTTTCGCCGCGAACATAATTGTTCAGTGGGTTGTTTAGAATTAGGCAGCCCTAAAATTAGACCTATAGACGGATACGATTCTTCCTTTGACAAAATTACCGCCTTAATGAAGAAGATATAAACTTTTCATGGAGGAATACAATGAAACAAAAACACGCTGTCCTATCAGGTTTAAGCTATTAGCAATGGTCGTTCCTCTTTGGCGCTAAGATTATCTGGGCGATTGTATTTAAACGCATCATCTCGGAATATTTAAAGAGTTTTTTATCACCATATGGCTCATAAAAGGAAGCAAAGATCACATTTCATCAATATAGAACAGAAAAAAGCCGAAGTTCTCTGATTATCTAAGATCTCTGCCATACTTGAATTAAATTCTGTGATTATAATAAATAGTAAGATAAGTAAACATTTTTATTGGAAAATTGCGGCACAGAACAACATATCTTTGTCGATTAAACGTCCGGTTGCACTAAAAGAAAACTGAAAATGATAAAAGAGAATAGAAATGGCATTTTTAGCAATTCGATTGTTTCTGAGGTATGCAGTGAATTATAATCATTTACCCATATGTTTCAAAACGCATTCAGGATACATATTTACATCACCACCTGTTAGTTGCTGCCTTCGTTACAGGACATAAGAATAGAAAGATCCAGACCGGCAGAACTGAAGGAAATTAGTGTCACGTTTTCTTCTCCGCCACTTAAAACAACTGAATATATGCAAATGATGGTTGGGCGTCTCTTAAAGGATCCTAGTCAGGCACGCCTTTGTTATTGTTTTGATCCGAAATTTGCGATCAAATTACTCGTCGAACGTGACAAAACGTCAACAGTTCAACTGGTAAAAATCTAAATTGTAGCCTGAAGATAAAATTTCTTCGCTTGTTTTTTATTTTAGTGCCAGTAAAAGGGCTTTCGATAATTTTCAGTGCATTTTGGCGGCTGTCTAAAAACCAAGGACTCAAAGAATGTTTGTGTTCGTAAGTCGGCCAGCCTCCCAGTCCGCCGGCTACCCAAAAGCAAACTATATTCAGCGAGCACTCGAGGAATATCATTTACAAGCGAATCTAGAACCATAAAGGTTTGGAATCTTGTTCAGTTGGGTATTCTTGACTTTTCCATCGCCACAAAACACAAAAGGCGAATGCATCGAGGGCATAAATGTTTCCAAAACTCGATCACGCCGCTGTGATCATCGCCCCGAACCGCATTTAGTTTTAATTAGCGCTAGATAAAGCGAGAACATTTCACATTCCTTTCAAATAGAAGAAACTCTTTTATCGATAGCTTTTGTTTTCTTTGTTATCATCGCACAGGATGGATATTCATTTCAATTTTCAAAATACATGAATTGCCATGAAAACAAAATGTACTGCAGATAGCTAAGGTGTCGACTGCGGCTAACAGATCTGATTTACAAAGTTTCTGTTCGCAAACCATTCTTTCTCCTCCTTTTCTGCAATTCCAGGGATTTATAGCTTATGGAAAAAGTCGAAGTGTTGTTCTTAGGCATTGAAGGCTTCGAAGCTTTCGCTTTAGCGTCGCTACAGGCACTGCAGAGCGAGTCCCGTCGTCACATTTAAAGACCAAAACATTTCAGCGCGTGAAGAACCTGAAGAGCGCACTGTAATGAAGTAAAATGTCGGAGAATAAGCTTGACCAGCATTTCAAGCAATTGGATATCTTTTACTTGACTAGTGCGATAACCAAGAGGGTCCTTGAATAATGATTTCTTTCATAAGCTTGACTGTTTTGGTACTGCCACGCGAAGGAGAGCATAAACCGCTTAGAGTCCTGGCGTTGTCTCGCACATTTCACGAGAAAAATAGCAAATAACACCAAAATAACCGGCCAGATGTAGCTGCTATTAATTTTTTAAGGCCAAGAAAGTAAATGAAGGCCCAAGCTGGCCGTATTGGCGCGGATGTAGCCGGATTTCAATTCACTGTGAAAAAATCCTGATTTTAGAGGGCACAGAAAATGGCGGATTTCTCACTCGATGCGCGCAAAGCACTGTGGGTGACTAGGATCCTTTAAACTGCATTACGAGCCACCCTAAAATAAATTTAATAAGATAGTCGCTTAGTAGCTTTTACTCTTTTAGTGTCACATCTTGCGGTTTGCGGTATAGAAACAATTACAAGTTATAATATTTAGTAAGTTTATTTAGAGTAATCGGCAACGGTTCGAAATCATCTTGCTTGTGGAATATTCTCTTTTCCATTCACGGAGGCCAGGCATTAGTCTACCCCAGGGCATTTGCCATCCCATGATTTTCATGTCACAGTACTGTCACTTCCTTGTAGTGGTAACTTCATTGGGCAAGTTCAATTTAGCTTTGATTACTAGAATGAAGGTAAGCCCAAAAACTAAGAAATTAACTTACATTTTTTTTTTTACCTTACCTGGGGGCATTTGCCAGGTTGTTCTTTAAAAATCCTAATGGCCAGGGGTTGACCTGGGGAAGGGAGGAATGGGCACTGCTGGAAATGACTGATTCATAATTAATTGCTGCTGGTGCACTTAGTTGTAAGCAGTGAAAAGTGCATTCTGTTGAAGAATCTCTTACCTGTAAGACATTCAGAAAATAGATCAGGGCACAGTTGCTTAAAACAGGATTAAGCTAACCCAGGGTTAGTATCAGTTTTGAATTCAAGTTTGTAGCTTATGATGTGGACACCTGTTAATTCTTTTTGTTCAAACTGCAACTAAAAATAAGCAGTGGAAACGGTTTCAGAAAAAGAGATAAAGAAACATTTGTTAAAACTTTTACTCCTGTGTTAGCTTTAGCCGGCTTTCAAACAACTATGCAGTTTAGCTCTTGCAAAGCTTTCCAGTGAAACATCTGACTCTGCTTTTCCCACCCTTAGTGGAAAGTGTCATTAGTAGTGCAATTTTAGTTTTCTTACACTTAAGGTGGCAGTTTTTACAAAAGAGAAATTGACTAGTTATGACACTTTTACCTAGTAATGACAAATAAGAATTCGTTGGTCACCACTGATTACAATTCAAGAAACTGATCGTTTTGTGTTATAATTTGCTGTTAGTTTTGTGACCACAAAAATTGATTTGATATTGTACATTTGAATTAATAATTGCAAGTAGAACTGTACTTGAAATAGGGAACTTGGGTGCATTAGTTGATATACAAAAACTTTGGTGATAATACATGCATTCAGCCCTTAAAATTATCTTTACGGTCAGCTAATTAACTGTTGCTTCTAAAAAGACTAACACTTCCTGAAATAAGAATAAATATTTGCATTTTGCTGAACATGCTTTAGGGTACGTTTGTTGTCGAGGTTGTTGTTAAGTTTTGCTTAAAAGAGCAAGCAAATGCGACCAAGGGAAAGCAAACCTGGCATTTTTGTCATATTTCCTATTCAGGCAAAACCATCTTTTCGTGCAGCATATATTTGACCGTGCTTCATAAATACTTCTGGGTAAATTTGTCTTAAATGTGTACGAATTTATCACACTTGCTATGGTATGTAAATATGGAGCAAAGACCTGTATTCACCTTCTTTGCTTCACTGGTAAATGTGGCCCAAACACGAAATTTGATTCATGTGCAAACATGACCAAAGCAAAAATTAACATGGCATTTCCTTCATATTTGCTATTCATGTAAACATTGAGTAAAGGCAGTATTTATCATTTTTGCTTTGTTCATAAATGTGGTGCAAACACGTCATTTGATGTACGTGCAGATATGGCCAAAGTAAAGCAAACATGGCATTTGCTTCATATTTGCTATCCATGCAAACATCGAGTAAACGCGGTATTTATCATCTTTGCTTTGTTCATAAATGTGGTGCAAAGACGTCATTTGAATTACGTGCAGATATGGCCAAAGTAAGGCAAACATGGCATTTGCTTCATATTTGCTGTCCATGTAAACATCGAGTAAACGCGGTATTTACCATCTTTGCATTGTTTGTAAATGTGTTGAAAAGACGTCATTTGATTTACGTGCAGATATGACCAAAGTAAAGCAAACATGACATTTGCTTCAGTTTGCTTTCCACGTAACTATCGAGTAAACGCGGTATTTACCATCTTTGCTTTGCTTGCAAATGTGTTCCAAACACAAAATTTGACTGATGTTCAAATATTATCAAAGTACAGCAAACATGATATTTGGTTTATATTTGCCACCCATACAAATCCATCTTTTGGGGCAGCAAATATTTAACTTCACTTCATAATTACTGTAGGAGTAAATTCGTCTCAAATGTGTACTTCCTGTTCACATTTGCTACGTTGCATAAATATCGAGTAAACGCAGTATTTACCATATTTGCTTTTCATGCAAATGTGGTGCAAACATGACATTTGAATTTGACCAAATATGACCAAATTTAATCATTTATGGTATTTACTTCATATTTGCTGCGATTTTGCTATCCTTGTAAATCCGTTTTTTCGTGCAGTGAAAATACGGCATCGAAGTCAGAGCAACCTCTTTTTATGAGCCGTGTACAAGTATCTATTTAAAAGACAAATTTGTTGGTTTCTTGAGGTCTCCTCGCCAATCTCTCCAAGCTGTGAATTTCTTGTATATATTTATTTTGAAATGGCAAATAAATAAGTGATGATGATGATGATTGCTGCTGCTGCTGCTGCTGCTGCTGCTGCTGCTGCTGCTGCTGATGATGATGATGAAGCCGTGGCGCGAGTCCCAAACTCGTTCCCAGGGTCTTTGGGTCCGAATCGCCGCCACAGTGGATAGCCCAACGCTACTATCCTGGGAACGAGGTTGTTGGACTCCTCAGACTCCCAAATTAGATGGAATTGTTGGACTCACAAATTCACTCGTCACGTTCCCAAATTAGCGTAAAGACTTTTTGGTAGTTTTATCTGGCGTCTTTCAATTTATCTATTAAGCTCCAGTGTCGAATATTCAAGCGATGAGTACTTTGGCCAATCACGTACGTACGCGAAAATTTTTCTCAAATTCTTTAAGTCCTCAAAGCAAATAGGTTCAGTGGATATTGAAGTTTTTACAATCGATTCTAACGACGCACCCACATCAACATGATGATACTGCCTCTCAGTGCCAGCAAAAAGAGATATACATGTATTCCTGGCAAATCACAAATGCGGTTACAGTCGAATCTCTTATTACTAGCCAACTAATAAAGTGACCGTCAACACTACACTTTTATTCAAAGGGGTTATTTAATATCAAGGGAGCCTATTTAATATCAAGAGGGGGCATTTAATATCCAGTGGGACATTTAATATCAAGGGGGGGGGGTATTTATTATCAAGGGGGTTGTAGAATTTATTTGTGCGTCATTACGTGCCGGGATTTGTATGCGCGCTAAAATATTTCACTAATTACTTACCCATGGGACTTCTGAGTGCGTATGCGATATAATTTAAATGCAAGAACTGATTATCACGTGGTAGTTCAGTTCATCAGTTCGTCAGTTTCGGAGTTAGTTGCTACGTTTCAAAATCAAGACTTGTTCGCACAGATTTCATCACAGTTATGTAAGTTTTTAGTTTGTAATTGTATTTATCGTCGTGTATTTTGGCTGCTTTTTCGTTCGCTTCGTTTTCACTTGTAATTTTTGTATTTTAAGTTGTATGTGTTCTTTCTTTCTTTTCAGTTGAATCGCACGCGCTAAATATCGTTAAACTTCGCCATACTTTCGTTACACTTTACTACGCTTCGCTAAGCGACTCTTCTTCGCATCGTTCTGGAATTAGCTGGTTCCATGTATTAAAGCGAATTCAGTTCTGTGATTTGTTGCTTTTTGTTGGAGACACTGTAGCAAAAGTGTATATGGATGCTACAGGGGTGATTTAATAACTAGGGGGGCTATTTAATATCAAAGGGGCTATTTAATCCCGGCGGGGGGCTACTCAATAAAGTTTTGTACGGGGAGGCTCCGCCCGGAGGTTCAAACCCTTACCCTTTAATATACTAATTTTTACTCAAATGGTACCCCTTTCATATACTTAGAGCAAAATTGCACCCCTTTCTTGCACCTCAAGGATAAGCCAAAACACTAGAATTTCCTGGAATCGCCACGTTCCTCCCGGGTTTTCAGTCGTTCTGATTCAGTCGCGTAGTCATTTCTGCCAAAATGTGGCATCCTTTGATATGCTTCACTTTAGCCACCATTTCTTCCACTTTGTAGCTGATTTTGTGACCCTTTCGTATACTAAAATAGCAATTTTTCCCTACCCTTTTATATACACCCTTTTATATACACCCCTTTCGGGCGAAGTCTCCCCGTATAGCCCACTGTAGGGAGTACCCCTGGGTTTTTAATATTAAGGGGATTTTCTTACGCTTTTGGATCAAAGCTGTGCTGACATAGAACAAGGTACACTTTATTGTTCGCAAAATGCTCATGGAAAACAAAGAGGAAAACGACAAATGGTTTTCTCAAAGGGAGAACAAAACATGCTCACTTTTTAGCGATTTGCCCACGACACAAGGGAAGGACTTGACAAAATTGGCCCGCTTCCATCCTAGCCATCCACAAACCCATTGATTTATTGTTTCAAAAACTAGCAGAGCAATTTTATATAGAACTGAACCATTAATTTTGGGGGAACTTTTGATTCCAATATGTCTTTAAAGTGACACTCAAAGTAAGTGAGAAAACCCTTCAACAAGAACAAAACGGCAATAAAAAACAGAGACAAGCGAATCTTTGTGTTAAATCAAGAGAGGTTAATGGGACAGAGAGGGAAACGCCCAATCTAGCCTTTGGGATATGTGAATTTCATCACTCAGTATTTAAGGAATCGGAAGACGGTTTCCTTTCCGTCCCAGTATCCTCTCTTGGTTAATTAATCTTGGTGTTACACTTTTGAACCAGATTACAACATCTTCGTGTCTGTTTTTCTGGAAATAAAACTCTTTATGAGATGAAAACCCTTTCCCAGAAATCATTTCGCATAGGAGGAGGCTCACGATTCCAGGCAAGTGCGTCGAGAAAAAATGTGCCTCTAATGGGATGCCAGGCAAAACTGTTACGTAATAAATATTTATTGTACGCTGTTTGACTATTTGCAACAGTTTGCACTTACTTTTACTTTGGTTTGTGACTGAAAAATGTGATGTAAGGCAAAGTAAACAAACACCTAAAATTTTTTTCTTTCCAGCAAAAACAATAACGATTAATCATCGCCTTCTGTAAAGTCATCAAATATATCGTAAGCTTCAATGTCATCGTCTTGCTGCAACATTTCCAAGTAGTTTTGCACTCCTTCGTGACCACTCCACACCTCCCCTGTGAGTGGTAACTGGGACATGGGCTGCTCCACCCCCTCCCCTGACTGCTCTTGTCGTAATCTCTCTGCTAGGTCTGTGGTCCGCTGATAAATTATTGTTCGGATCTGGTCAATTGTTCCTGGTAAACACCATCCATCGCGCTCATGACATTCTTCTTCCTAGCCAAAGGAACAATACAATATGCATGTGATGGCAGCCTTAAAGCGCAACCAGTAAGTGTATAAAGTTCCAGTTCTACGATCGTTGACGGATAGTTTGTCTATCCTCGCCTAGTTTACACGACAGTGGCATGATATTTCAAATGCTTTGATCACTGTTCATAGTCACGCGCTGTGCCCAATGACAAACATTTGATCTTGAGGTCATATCTTGAGTTTAAAACCATGAGCACCAGTGGAGCACTGACTCGGTCGGGTACGTCGCTCGAACTTGTTACTACACTACGCTGACGAGCCGCGATAATGGCGAATCAGCAGTCCAGAGTGCATTTAAACTTTCGGTTTGGTCTCTGTCATGTCACTGTCAAGTTATGTTTTCTACGCAGTTTTCAGCCTTGCTTACAGTACTGTAGGTTTATCGTAAGCTGGTCAGATGTTTTACAGATCCTGCGTATACCAGCAGCATTTTCGTTCATGGTCCCTTGCTACTTTCTCACTCTTATTAATTTGGATACCTCTGTGCGATCGACTCTCCAACCAAAATTCGAAAATAGCTCCTAGAAAATCAACTCTAGTTCATTTGTGCTTTGGAGTTAGTTTCCTAGACACTATCCACAAATTCCAATTGGAAAGTCGATCTCACGAGGAAATGCAAGTTAGTTGTGAGTGGCCAGGCCTCTGATGGTTGCGCTGTGGAATCGATGATGCCGAAACGTTGAAGTCAGCTCCTCTTAAAAATGATTTTACCCCAGGAAAAAGGAAACGAGAGGGTAGAGGCATGTTTCTATGGCACTGACAGGGGTACCTTTGGTACTTTTCTAGGTGGAACAAATGAGCTCTTGGAACTTCTTAGCGTGTTAATTTTAACATATTCACATCTATTTGTTTTAGCGTTACCCTTTAGAAGACAAACAGGTATGAAATTATGAAATGACTTCTTTCAGACTCCAATAATTTGTTGACCAAAGCTTGCATTTATATAAGGGCTTAGAACAGACTGTGTGCATAAAATGAGCCAACCAAATCTCGGACCGAAAAACAGCAACCATATAGTACTACTTCACGTACTGAGCGAATCCAAAAACCGTAAACATCAACAACTTAAGTGTAATAAACAAAAGAGAGAAAACAGAGAAAACAAAAAACAGCAAAGTGGCTCTCTAACAGTCCGTATATTTACGTTTTGGTTAAATTTGGTTTTGGTTCAGTTTTTATTCTACCTTGTCTTAGGTCACACTAATCTGGACAAATTTGAACGCAATTTTTTCCCTCCCGTTTGGCCTTCCGTCTACACTAAAACGGCGTTTTCGGACATTGAAAACTGAACTTTTTGAAAACGCTCTCCAGAGTGGATAAATTAGTTGAAAACACCGTCTAGGCGTTTTCGTGTGGACGGCGAAAACGGAACTTTTTCAAAACGCTGACGTCAATGCGGTCATGTAGTCTTTGTCAAAGTCCCCTTTCAATAGTTCTTCCAGAATGGCGTACGAATTGATGTTCATTTTTTCTCTGTTCTCGAGTTTGATTGCTTGTTTGGAGTTGAACGCTGCCCTCTATGATCTCTATGCGCTTGTCCAACGTAGGCGCCAATATACTTTGTGTTCGTTGCTCTTGTCAAATGGGCCTCAGCGAGCTCCACAGCGTTACTGAACGTACAGGGAACGACTGTTTTGGACAAGTATTGTGAACGAAGTCATTGTTCCTGAAGGATGACCAGCTGAATGACGTGAGAACTTTTGGATGTCATCACTGTCAAGGGACTCCCTTTAGAATCTAAGCAATTTCCTGCATCCTCAGTGTGGACGGCAAAAACGATTCGAAAACGATAGTGTGGACAGAAAACATTTTGTCCGTCTCAGCAAGGAAACGCCGTTTTCAAATTTATCCGGATTAGTGCGGACGAGGCCTTACACTATTATCATAAATTATCATAATCTGAAACAAAAGAAAGGCAATGAGGAAAAAACTGAACCAAAGCCAAAATTGAACCTCAACATTTACATATCCTGAGGTTCGAGCTCTTATCCATTGGGTAGCTACGAAAATCGTGATACAAGACAAATAAAGTGTTTTCAGCTTTTTGATTCACACAGTATTACACAGATGTATAACAATTCACTAGATAACACCAACCTCTCCATCATTCATACTGACAAGTCTCTGAATCTCTGGATCATGCAGATCACACAGCTGATAAAACAGCTGTTTCTGTGTGGGCATCTTATTTGGAGTGAACACGTATGGCAAATCTTGTTCCTGGCTTTGTTTTTCACCGTTGTTGTCATCATTGGTGATCATCACAGCTTCCTTTACCAGTGATCCATGAGAGGAGATTTTCTTGACCAAGTTTGGTAGCGCATATTTGTCTACACTTCTCTTGGCTTTAATTGGAAGGTTCTTTGCTTCCCTTCTACTACCAATACGACAGTCCAACATCTGATATCTGTTGAATTGAATATACACAACAAGTAACTTTAATAACCCTTTAAGCCCCAGTACTGACAAGCATCTTATTTCTCCTTATGATATCACTATTTGATCGAACATGAGAATAAAGGAAACGATCACCAATGATAAGATGACTTGATGTGTAAGCAGATTCTCCCAACTAGTACTATAAGAAGTATAAGAACACTGAGGAGAATGTGCATGTTGAAATTAGGGCTTAATAACAGTATGCATCAAACTGTCTCTCTAGCATGATCATTTCCATGACAGTGAGTAGTTCTGAGAAGGACAGTTTATAATGACATTGGCTAGCGATTTGACAATATGAGCAGGTTACGTGATTCCCATGGGAGAAGTGAGGTCATACGATCTACAGATAAAGCTCCAAGTCAACATCAAAGCTGTGCTAAATAGTTCTTGTTGAATCAATGACGGCTATATTCAAAGTAACGTGCTGGTCAGATAGAGAAGGAAGCAATTACATCATCTTGCTTTGGAAATCCCCCCACACAGAATAGTAACTTGTATAGTATTGATCAGGCAACTGGAATAACAACTACAGACTGGGCAAATAAACTGTCAGTATGGTTGAATTGCTGTTGGGTGAATCACCTTCTGGGTGAAACATCTGCAACTCTCAGTAGGTCTATGCCACCAACAACTGCCAGTTCTTTTCATGACTACTTTCACCTACAAGGGTGTAAGGAGGAAGGATACTGCTAGTTCCTTCATGAGGCAAGAACTGGACCACTTGTCGCCTAAGTTTGATAAGCAACCTTCCAAAACAATCCTACCTAGAACTTACATTTTTGCACTAGGATCCTTCCGAGGATCATAACCAATCCTTGTCCACAGTGTTCTCCAAGGCCCATTGAGCCAGTAATAGGCCACAGATGCCAGCAACTGCTTGAATCTCTCATAAGATGCACCATGGATGTGGCATTGCAGTGCAGACCGTGACCAAACTGGCCTGTTAGCAAACAGTTTTGTTATCACCTCTATAAGTCCATCTTTTACTCTGCCTGCTGTTTCTACTGCCTTGGGGTTTGGTGCAGAAGGCACCTCAGCCATACTAAAATTGACAGCAATTGCATTAACAGGGCGTCTGAGTCTTGTACGTGTTCCAGCTAGTCTGACAGGCAAAAAATATCAGGTATAACAACATTAGGGCATTTATATGAGACAAAATAAGTCACAACTTTTCTAAATACATTCATTTGGGAAGGGAACAACAGGGATCCCAACTTCTCACCTCCCATCCCTTTTAATCTCAGTTCTTGTCCCATTTTGTTGCCTCCCGCCTCCTTGCCCTTTTTTGATCGCAAAAATTCACATGCAATGTTGTGCATTTTTCCCGTGTTTCTTCCACTTCCTACCACAATGGGAATCCTGTTTCCCACAATTTTTTCCCGCTTTTCACCCAGGTTACCACCGTCCCTCTCCATAAATAACAGGAGAACTCACCCTGTTGTATGCCCCATGTTGTGGTCTGGTCTGTTTATATTCAATCAATCAATCAATCAATCAATCAATCAATCAATCAATCAATCAATCAATCAATCAATCAATCCATCAATCAATTTATGAATAAACAAATAAATAGTGAATAAATCAACAACAAAAAAATCAGTCAGAGGCACCTCTCCTCATCCAGACCGTCTGGTTTCTCAAAACATCCCCTTGATGTTTGTGGTTCAGCACGGTAGTTATAATCTGCTGGCCTGTCAAAGCGTGCAAACACCGGGGGAGGCAGATGAAGGGGAATATCTTGGTCTAATGCATCAGCACCATTTACTTCCTTTAGTAGATCTGGCATGTCGGGAACAAGGTACTGGTAATCTGCCATCACCTCAAATCTGAAAGGAACACGAACAGCACATTCGTAAATGCATATCAAACGCTTAGTTCGGTCAGTTAGAAAGCTATATAAACTTGAAACTTGCTTTATTTTGTTCCTCTTTTCAATCAGCCGAGGTCATATCTGCCTACATAAACCACTGCTAGTCAGTTTTTCAGTTTCAAACAGGGTCAGTTCGAAACCTCTATGAGAGATGACTAGCCACCACATGAAAACATTGCCATAAATCACTGTAATTATATCAATATCATTACTGCTATCCATTTGCTCTCTGTGAGTGATGCACCCTGGGATACTAAGATGGCAGATGAGTAGTGCAGCCAGTTCAATTATTGTCTGCCATCTTCACCATGGAATTGTATGGTTCTTTTAATGCTTCAAAGGCATTTTTGAAAACATTTGAAGTCTTGGCATGCCCTTACATGGGATTCACATGCAATGCAACCTTTGTGAATACAACAGGTGCAGGTAGTTAACCGTTTAAGCCCCAATATCATTATGCATATTCTCCTCAATGACCTCTACAGAGGTATAAGTTTGGAGAATTTAGATTAAGATAAAGAAATGTTGTTGATGATTATTTCCTTCATTCTCTTAACCTCTATGCTTGGCCAACGTACTGAGAATGCCAGAAAAAGTTAGACATAGGGAACTGTTTGGGCCGAAAGGATCAAGCTAGTATTTGCAATCAGACTGCTTAGGTAGTCTCCAGTCTCGGTTAATCTTATGCATGGTTCAATTCTACCTGTTACCATACCCCCCCCGGGCATACCCCCGGGGATTTGCAATTTTGTTCTCATTTGGCGGTCCATTCCCCACCCCTGGGCGCGTAGAAAGAGACAATTCCCCACCCCCGGGACTCCTCATCGACCACAAATACGTTGTTTTCTGTACAAAGCATAGATTTCCGTACAACAGCAAAACCAGACGTTTTGATAAGAACTTAAACGCTTTTCTAGCGTTTCTTGAACGAAGGATACTACATGTATAATGTAATAAAAACATGAACACTATATTTGAAAAAGAAAACTGAAGAAAAACCTCTAACCGCACTGGCATTACCCTGGAGCAGAGGCCCTTCGATCTTCCTAGATAAGTCTAGCAAGATCGAAGGGCCTCTGCTCGCAGGGTACACTGGCATATGGCTAGCAGGTAAAGTAATGGTCTTCGCCACGTAATTTATTTTAAATCTAGCACATACGCACAAGAGGCCCGTGAACAAATTGCTGGCAGCACTTTAAAGGAGTTTTTCTTAGCTTGTTTCATAAGAATAAACACTGGACTGTGACTTCTGTTTAATATAAAGCCGTGCATCTGTTTTCATATAGAATCTATTTAAGTCGTCTTAGTATAAACATAAATACGCAGAAGAAATATTTCTTTGTTTGTGACGAATGCCATCCATTCGAGTACGAATCAAACGCACATTCGCTGAACAATTTAAAATAAAAGTGCCTTCGAATACAGATTTTAATTTTGAGAGATTATTCTTCTGTAACCAGTCTGCTGCAAATTCTAGCGATTGTCATTGGAAATAGGTAGTCTTCTCCACGCGGTCCGGCGTCAACCGAGAAGTGATGAACTTCACAAGAACAACAAGAAGTTATTTTCGATTTGCCCCGCCCCCCTCCCCCTGGGACAAGACGGCTTCAAGCAATTCCCCACCCCCGGGACCGAAGGGCTGGACTTGTCCCCGGGGTTGCCCGGGGGGGGGGGGATGGTAACAGGTAAAATTGAACCATGCATTATAGTAGGAACAGCAGCTAGATTAAAGGCCTGCAAATTGTCAGCTGCTGCTTATACTACTTTGTTAACTTGCGTCCTGGGGGGAGTACTCCACCAAATAAGCCACATGGGTATGTTTGCTGTAAAGGGCATGACCCCCCCACTCCGATCCCGGGGGGCCTTGTGTGTGCTTACTTGAAGGTGTTTGCCACTATCCCCAAAATCTCCTGTTCATATTTCACTTCTGCCGGCTCGTCACTTCCATCTCGCCTTTTCTTTTTCCGTCGTTTTACTCTGAGTAGCAAATTTGCAGTGGAATATCGATCAGCACACACGGCATGACAATATGGGTCTTCGGGCCGAAAACGCATTTCTAATCTCCGTGCAGGATTCGAGTAAGTTCGTGCGACTGTTTCTTCACCTCCAAGCGTTTCAAGCATGTGTTTGTCATTCCTGACGTATCCTGGATATTCAACTCCGACAAGTTTAACTTGGTTGAATGTTATTTGTCCGCTGTTTGGAGAGGAAACGTCTCTGCTATCTTCCAAGATCTCGTCGACACTTCCCGCCATCTTGAAAGTTAGAGTTGTCAACCGCTGACCTCAAGGAAAGTCAAGTATAAAAGGGAGGAGGGAGCCCGAAGGAGGGAGGTGGTGAGAGGTAAAGGATTGTGAAATTTTTCTTTTCACAGTGAAACTATAAATTTAATAACGAATTTTTCAAAATAAATAATTAAATTGTGATTTTTTTCCGCGAAAAAATTAAACATCTGAATTCGGAATCGTACTCCCTCTCTCTCCTCCCCCATTGGTCTTACAGAGCTTGTGCGCCGACAGTTCAATAAGTTAGCGGTAAATTCCAAGATGGCGGACGAGCAAGAGACTCCGTGCGCTTTGACTTACAAAGTTTTAGCGGAATGTTCAACTACTAAGGCTCGAACTGCCATCCTAAAGTTACCACATTATGAAGTAGAAACCCCAGTATTTATGCCAGTTGGAACTCAGGGTACCATGAAGGGACTAACTTCAAAACAGCTCACGGATTTAGACTGTCAAATTATTCTTGGCAATACGTATCATCTAGGAATGAGACCGGTAAGTGTACTCTATGAAGAAAAGAAACATACAAACAAACAAATAACCCTGAATATAAATTAAGCTCTTTGGGTTGATTGTGATACCAAAATAAAAGTTTAGTTAGCCCGAGATATAGAGCTTGCTCGCAGGCTAAAATTTAATAAAAAAATAAATTGAATAATGTTTGAAGCTTGAATGTTAACCTTGCCTAGTTCCTATTAACCTCCTTCACAGTGAAGTCAAAAAAATTCGTTGATTAAGACGGGCTGTGATAAGGTGCGGTAAATTGCCCTTATTCTTTAGGGTTTGAGATCTCAAGATTGCCATAAATTGATTTATAATCCCTGGCTTGTTATTCTATACGCTTTTAGGGAGCTTTATTATTTTGTAATGTAATCAGGTGGTAATTATTTGCTATTTGTTTGGCACGTTGACACATTGAATTGTTATTGCATCAAATGCAAGGCCAGTACCTAGCCATGTGTTAATGAAAATGAATTGTTCTTACTAACGAGGACATATCTGGAAACAGAACAAGTTGAGTACTCTGTTATGGCATATTTCTATTGGTACATGCTAGCAAATTCTGGGTTGAACACAAAACTATCGATTAACTCCTTTCAATACGTTACTCCTTTACCAATTTTGTACTCTCCCCATCAGCCATTTTTTCTCTTTACAGCAACTGAACTCTGCCAACATGCGGGAAAATGGGTGACTGTGATGAACAGGCTTGTTGGGTGCCATGTGGTTAAATTTCATTGTAGTAAATTATCATTTAATCAATACAATGCATTTGTAAGTGATGACAAGTTTTGAGCATAAAATCAAACTCGCTTGACATAGATCAAATGCAGTTCAAATACATGTAACTGAAAAAGCTGGTTTGTGTATTTTGTTAGGGAACAGAGATTCTAGAGAAAGCCGGAGGACTTCATGGATTTATGAACTGGAAGAGAGCCCTCTTAACTGTAAGCGCTTCTATTCAGATTATACATTCAGTTTAGATACAATCAATGGAATAGCTCTTAAGGTCAGTATATTTACTTAACCTGAATTAAACTGCCTACAGCAGTATCTCATTTTTATACATAGCATTGTTAATTTTTTTCTCATCAAAATGAGTCAAAGCTCTTGATGCAGCTCTCTCTAACTTTTTTGTTAAGCTTTAAGTAGTACAGCCAAACCTGAGTTGATTATTCTTGGACTTTCCCATTTCCACCTAAAAATTGATTGAGAACTCTATTGATCATAAAATATGGAGTTTAAAGCATTTGGCTATTTTATCCATCTGTGAATGCAGTTTCATCCGAAAATAACCACCATGATTGCTCACCTAAATGTTGATTAATGATGTATTCAGTTTCATATTTCCTTCTGAAAATATTTATTCTTCTTGATTATCTGGAGTACAAGTATCAATGATGAAGGTCCACTGTAATCACAGCAATAGACTATGAGCAATCTCTCTTTCCACTCGGGATAGTCAAGGAAAACGATCAAGCGAGCAAGGGTGGAATCACCTACCATGTTGAATCGTCTGCCACTTTGAAACATGACACTTGTATAGAGTCACTAGTGGCACGTGCACATGGTTTCAATGCCGGAGGCAATTTTTGCGCTCACTCCCTTGTTTGCTTCCCTCGACATTCCCAAGCAGAAAGAGAGACCACTTGCAGTCTACCACAGCAAGGACCAACTTGAGGCCCCTAACCTACTGGTAGCTAGGATCCAGGGCTCTTTAAGGGCCATAACCCATAGCACCTGTTCTGGCTAAGTGCTTCCGGCAAGGAACCTGTGCATTAATTGAGCCAACTAATCAGGGCTCGAGACTAACTTTTCAGCTTAGTAGCCCAGTGGCTAGTGAGAGGTTTGATTTCACTAGCCAAAATAAATTTTCACTAGCCAGACTTTTTTTGCATAATCTCGTACTGTGTTCAATATGGGTAATTCTTAGCCGAGTTAAGTACTCTTAATCTCAAGAGTGAAGAACTGGAATGTTGACCATTCTTTCCAACAGTTAAAGATCCTCACACGAATACAAAGTATTCGTACATTCAGGGCAAATTCGCAGGTACGATGTTATTCACGCCCCTCTCTTTTCTGTTGCGGTTATCATGACCAATATCAAGAAAAGTTAACCTTATATAAGCTTGTCATCGTACGGAGAAACGTTGGAAAGAAGAGACTAACAACGTATGAACGTTGTAAGGTTCAGAGAAAGACAAGACTGATACAGCACTCAATTCACGTACGGAAAAATATCTGTATTTAAGTACGGAGATGTATTGAGCAGACAAAGCTAATAAGGTTTGAACTTACTAAGGTACGGAGAAACGTTGAGGAGTCATACCGAACACCTTGGTTGCAATTACACTACAATAGGAAGAAACACTGCCAATGTACCAAGGTACAGAGACACGTTGAGGAGACACTGAGGCTAATAAAATATGCGACTATCAACTTACGGAGAAACGTCATTAGACAAAACTAATTCCGTAAGAACGCGTAACGTATGGAAGAACGCCGACCGGACCAGACTATTACGGTAGGACAATAAATTACGGAGAAACTTAGGGAAGACAACTAATAATGCACGAACGTACGGATAAACGTTGAGAAGACAAGACTAATACTGTATGAACATACCAACTGACAGATAATGCTAAAAAGTGTAGACTTATCGTACGAATGCACTTACATACTGAAAGCCTTGGGAAAACAAGACCAGTAAAGTGCGAACGTGCTAACAGCGTATGGAGAAACGTTGAGAACGCAAGACTAATAAATCGATGAACATACTTTCGTACGGAGAAACGTTGTGAAGACAAGACTAATATCATACGAACGACGTTACGTAGAGAGAAACGCTGCATGGGAAGAGAAAGTAATATTGTACGAACGTAGTAATGATTGGAAATAAGTCGATCAAAGAAGACTAAAGAATTGTGTGAACGTATTAACGTACGAAACTAGACTAACTTCATATGAACGCACAAACGGACCTTTGAAGGACACGTATGGTGAAACGTTCTTGAGACGGCTAATTTCGTTGGAACGTACTAATGACAGAGAAACGTTGGCAACTGTGACAACATTAATTTTAGTAGGGAGAATTGTTGAAACGACAAAATAAGACTTAGTTTCTGTTCACTGAATTTGCTTTTGGGATCCGATAATCAGAAGCAATATTTAGTTTGGTTTGCATCCGGTACTTTAGTGCTTTGAAAATTTCACTAGCCAAAATGGCTAGTGAAAGCGCAAAATCTACTAGCCAAAACGGAATTTTTACTAGTCTGTGACTAGTTGGCTACCGTTAGTCTCGAGCCCTGCAACTTGGCCTCTTGTTGATATCAGGGCTCGAGACTAATTTTTCATCTTAGTAGCCTAGTGGCTAGTGAGAGGTTTGATTTTACTAGCCAAAATAAATTTTCACTAGCCAGACTTTTTTTGCATAATCTTGTATTGTGTTCAATATGTGTAATTTTTAGCCATATTAAATACTGTAAACATGCCTCTCTGTAATCTCAAGAGTGAAGAACTTGAATGTTGACTGCTCTTTCCAACGGTTAAAGATCCTCACCAGCGGAATATAAAGTACTATGTGCCTTCAGGGCAAATTCCCTGGCGCGATGTAGTTCACGCCTCTCTTTTCCATTTCGGTCAAATCATGACAAATAACTCGAACAGTTAACCTTATACGAGCATGTACATCATACGGAGAAACGTGGAGAAGACAAGACTGACATTGTAAAAACGTTGTAAGGTACGGAGAAACGTCAAAAAGACAAGACTGATACAGCACTCAACTCACGTACGGAAAACGTCTACAAGAGAAGACTAGTAAATTATAAGCAGAAAAAACTAATAAGGTTCGAACTCACTAAGGTACGGAGAAACGTTGAGAAGTCAAATCAAACACGTTGGTCGCGAATGCACTACAGTAGGGAGAAAAGCTGCCAATGTACCAAGATACAGAGACTAATAAAATATGCAACTACTAACTTACGGAGAAACGTTATTGAACAAAACTAATTCCGTAAGAACATGTGTGATGTACGAAAGAACGCCGAATGAACAAACTGAACTATTACAGTGGGACAATAAATTACAGAGAAACGTAAATGAGACCACTAAAATTGCACTAACGTATGGATAAACGTTGAGAAGACAAGACTAATACCGTATGAAGATACTAACGTACAGGTGGTACAGCGAAACGCTGAAGCAGTGTCCACTTATCTTACGAATGTACTAACACACTGAAAACCTTAGGAAGAGCAGAACAATGTCGTGCGAACGTGCTAACGTACAAAGAAACGTTGAGAAGGCTAGACTAATAAATCGACAAACCTACTTACGTAGGGAGAAACGTTGTGAAGACGTTACGTAGTGAGAAACGCTGGAAAGAGAAACTATTTTACGAACGTAGCAATTAATGGCAAGAAGACTAAAGAATTGTGTGAACCTACCAACGTGTAGGCAAATATCGTATAGACGCACTAATGGACCTTTCAAGGAAACGTATGGTGAAACGTTCTGAAGACAGCTAATTTCGTTCGAACGTAGAAATGATAGAGAAAATGTTGCCATCTGAGACAAGAATTAGTAGGGAAAACGTTGAGAGGACAAAACAAGTATCATACAAACATCATATCCTTCTACAGAATAAGTTTAAGTTTCTGCTCACTCAATTTGCTTTTGGGATCCGATCAACAACAGCAAGCTTTATTACCAAATAGAAAAAGGAAAAAAAGTTAAACTTTCCAATATAATCAGAAGCAATATTTAGCTTGGTTTCCATCCTGTGCTTTAGTGCTTTGAAATTTCTACTAGCCAAAATGGCTAGTGAAAGCGCAGAACTTACTAGCCAAAACGGGATTTCTACTAGTCTGTGACTGGTTGGCTACCGTTAGTCTCGAGCCCTGTGATATGATTTACTCAAAAAGCAACGAGTTTGTTATGGGTGTGAACATCAAGGCAACTTATAATGACAGCACTGGGATCCATTATTAAGAATGCATGCAGCTGAGTAATTCAACATTACTGTAGGTGACACATTTTAGGAAAGCTTGTTTTGTGAATGCTTGTCTGAATTTATTTTCTTTTATCTAATGAAATATTCAGGACAGTGGAGGATTTCAGATGGTGTCTTTATTGAAATTAGCTGAGATTACTGAGGAAGGCGTTAAATTCCAGTCGCCTCATGATGGCCAAGAAATGTTACTTACTCCTGAGAAATCAACAGAGATCCAGAATTCCATTGGAGCTGATATCATCATGCAATTGGACGATGTGGTCAGCAGTACTACCACAGGTCACATGATTGTATTCTTCTTCTCTTACAAATTGCAACTTAAAAGGCCATAATTATGCACCTATATACATGTATTTACACCTATACATGGAGTTAACATCCTGCCGCTTAGTAATGGTGAGTGAAGTACAATTCAGGGAGTGCATAGCGCGAAGACGATTTGAAATTACGAGCACAATTACCCGAAATTCTACGACTGAAGTCCAGTTACCAATTAAGTGTATCTATATCGAAATGCGAGATTAGAAAATCTAGTACGTAGTCGCTCAATTACAGCTATCCAGTTACAAAAAGTTCAAATTGGACAGCTGTAATTCGACACCCTTCAATAACGTATCAAATATGTGCACAGAGAACCAATCATTTTGCTATAGATACGATTAAGTCAGTAATATTCTCTTATGGCATGTTTTAATCTGTGCAGTCTTTATAATTACAGAAAAACAAATGCATGATTGTTTACATGATGGTATCCATGCATGGAGACTGCTTACTTACAAGTGGACTTCTAGGGATTTTTAAAGATTACCTGACTGTGAGATAAGATTTGAAGCAGAATTTTTAGCCATTTATAAGATGCATTTGTGTAAACATTCCCTTTGTTTAGTTTGTTGTGCCACTTTTTTCGTTTGAAGCAAAAGAACCCTAACAGCCTCATGAGCTGATCAAAATAAGTTGCTCAAAAATGATTATTTAATTAAAATAATATTTATTCATCCTGCATGATAGGTCCTAGAGTTGAAGAGGCCATGAAGCGTTCAATCCGGTGGCTTGACAGGTGCATTGCCGCTCATAAAAGACCAACTGAACAGAACTTATTTGCAATCATTCAGGGAGGATTAGATCCAGACCTCAGAAAGACTTGTGTTCAAGGTAATAATACATCATTCAATAAAATAATAATTAATGAACCAGCTCTTGGTAGGTCTGTCTTTCCCTTTACAGTGTTAGCTAAAGCAAGTAATGAAGTTTAATGTTTCAGTGCTCTGTGTGTGGCACTGAATTTGCATACAATGTGAGTGGATGCTTTTAGTTAACAGTTTGCATTTTTCATCTCGCCGCTAAAACGCAAAAATTAATAATAACCTTTATGCACAATGTGTGGAGATGTGGGGACAGACAGTGGAACCTCTCTGTAACGAAGTACCGAGGGTCTTGCAAAATGTGTTCGTTGTAATGGGGGTTTGTTATATCGGGGTCCTTTTCCATACATTTTACTATCACTGAGCTGAAGAATATCGTTCATTATGTACAGAGGTCTTCATGAGGGTTTAGTTATATCAGGGTTCGACTGTAGTGGTTAGCACATTAGACAGGGCTTCTGATAATTCGCGGGAAAAAAAGTGAAATTTCACGGGACTTGAAGAGACAAATTCGCGGAGAAAACGGCCGATTTCGCGGGATTTTCGCGGGAATTTGCGGGGCAAATTTTCATTGAAAAGCAAACAAGAAAGAAAAAAAGAAAGATTCCTGACAAAAATATTGGAAGGATGTCAAATTCAGGGCAAGAAAGAAACACAAAAGTTCATCGAACACAGTTCTGAACTGAAGGCAACTGTACTTGTTTCGAGCGACAAGAAAAACATAATAAAGCTTTACCGAAACGCTTGGCCGGTTAACCTCCTTTTTCAGCTGCAATTTAGAGCCGAAAACGGCAACGCAATAAACTTCTTTCCCCTCATCGCTCTGTTGTGTTGCTTTGCAGTTTACAAGGCAAGATTGTTCTAGATCAAAGGTTTAAATCCATCTGTGAAGTCAAAACATTCTTGTGTCTTCATTCTTGTACGATTAAACGTGTGCCTGCATTACTACAAACAGCAGTTTCCTTTCACACTCCGTATAGTGTCAACGAAAAGTCTTCTTTTTTATTGCGTCTTGCGGCCAGTCCCCAGGTTTTCGCAACATTAATCTAAGAACGCCTGGTAGTTTTGGTACGATGTTTACTCGTGGCAGTGACAAAATTTCAAGATAAATTTGCAAGTTTACGGCAAGTAAACAGCTCCAATAGCCAAGATAAGTTTCAAATATGTTGTACCGACATGTATTTGGTAGAATTTCTGGCGAATTTCGCGGTATTTCACGTGTTTTTGTCAATTTCGCGGGATTTCGCGGATATACCTGAATTTCGCGGCTCCGCGACCGCGCGAAATTTCAGAAGCCCTGATTAGACATTCTTTGAGACCCTCAACTGGAAGAGAAGAGGGTCACTGATTCAAGAAACTTTACTGCATCCAGGGAGAAGAACTTGTTTTGTCTTCATGTTACTGAACCAAACCCAAGTACCAACCTTATATTTGAGCCATCTGACTTGTCCAGGTCGTTAAACTGAATACAATGCACCTTGCAATAATCTTTTAATAGTTAGTGACCAATCTTGTCAATCCATTACAAGCGCTAGCTAAGTATTGTTCTAGACTTATTCTTATCTTAGCAGGCCTCAAAAAAAGTCCTGTCCAGTCATCTGGAACAAGTAGATTTTCCTGCCGGGCAGGTAACTTTTCAATTACTCACTTGCCCGATGGGCAAGGGCCCAGGCAAAAACAGCCCCAGGCAAGCAACATTTGAGAGCTTCTTGTCCTAAGGGCAAGCTAGAATTCAAGTTTTTTTCAAGCCCCGCATAGTTCAACTTTGTTTAATTAAAATAATCTCAAAACCAATGAATGAAAAATTCACTCAGAATGTGCAGTGTTACTGAAGCAAAGATGTTACTACTTCTATCACTAGAAATGGTGAAAAGAAACACTCCCGGCATTGCTATTGGTGGTCTCAGTGGCGGTGAAGAAAAGTCACTCTTCTGGAAGACAGTAACTCTCTGTACAGATCTACTACCAAAGAGTAAGCCAAGATATCTGATGGGAGTGGGGTAAGTATTACACATCAAGGGTGGAATCATTTGCAGCAAATGCATACAAGCCTTCGGATTTGTTTGTTGGAATTTTTTATTGTTTTCAAGCTTAAAAACAATAAAAAATTTCAATGGGCAAATTTGATGGCTATATGCGTATGCTGCAAAATAATGATTCCACCCCAAGTTATGACTATTGTTACATCAATTTTATATCACAAGTCTTCAACCATAAAAAAGGACAGACTTGTGTATTTGTTGAAGTGCTTACTCAAGTGAAAAACTGTGTTGACTTAGAGATAAATTTGGCTGAAAAATGCTCAGAATAGGCCTTTAATGCTTGCTGCATCACCAGTTCAAAATTTACCACCTAGCCTTGTTTGTGTGAAATTCCTTGCAAGCAGTTGGCAACTTCCAACTTTTTGTGTGACTGAGTATTCTTTTCCACTTTGCTGCTTTAGGAATTCGTTGACTTGAACCATCACAGGTTAATATCACACCTTGAAAGCAAGGCTTGGTGGTGAAATTAGCTAGTCTGATGTTAACATGCACGAATAAGGTTTATTGGTATTAACACTCACCAAGTCTGCTCAAAGGCCAGTTACATGTATAAGACTTATAGCAGTGCCCACCCTTATGGTTGACTAGTATAATCTGTAGCTGACAAACAGTACCAGGCAAAAATAAGTTGACAGTCCCTCGAAACTCGAACAACTCGACTTGATCCTCGAAACTTGAAAACTTCAAGGATTGAGACTCGAGTCGAGAACTTCAAGTTTCCAGACGGGAAACAAAGAGCTTAGCACTTGATTAACTTTTCACGCAACCATGCATAAGTGCTAAATTCAGTGTATCGGAGAAAAGAGTTCAATCATGTTATTATTATTTTTTGTAAGAAGACCACATTTTTTGCCAAATTTGCCATAGCAGTAGCCAGGACTTTTAAGGATGTCAAGATATTATGACCATGCTATGGCAACAGAATGTGTAGTTCCAGAAAATATCCATACTCCCCCCCACAGAAGGTTTTTTGTCTTGCACCCCCACACCCCCCAGGAAATTCCAGTTAAGCTTCATACTGTCCTTCTAATAGTTTGGCTTTTAAATGCCCCCTCCCCCTAGGAATTTCCAATGACCTTCCGTGGGGGAGTATGGATAATTTCTGGAGCCACACAATATGACTTAATAATATGGATCAACGTAAGACCATAATAATTATTATGTCTGCATGCAAAACCTCAGCATTTGAGCATGTTCAGCCAAATTGTCACAGCTATGCCCTAGTTCCATCAAGCTTTTCAACTACAGTAAATTCTAATGTTTAATTCCAATAATTATCTAATGTAAATTTGATCCCATGGTGTGCTCTACAATGCATTCAGTAGTCACGAGCATTTGTGATTTAAATTTCATTATTTCTAGCTATGCTGTTGATCTTGTGGTGTGCTGTGCTTTAGGAGTTGACATGTTTGACTGTGTCTATCCCACCAGAACAGCAGTAAGTACCTTCAAAATATGCTAGATCAGTTTTCTTTTTTTACTTTTAAAGAATGAGAAGTAGAAAGATGAAAAAAATGATGCAATAGAGAAACAAACAAAGTACATGTACCGGTAACAGTAAAACAGTTCCTTTTTCTTTCTGTATCTGATCCTGTGTCGCTACTCAATTTAACTTGAACAAAGCCAGGAAAATGGAAAACAGTTGGTTCATTCTTCCAGCATTTGATTTGAGGGCCTCCAATATTGTAAGCAAGTTATGTGCCACAGACCGTACCATGGAGTCTGATTAATATTGTTAGGTCATCGCAAACTGGCATTATATTCAGACATCCTCAATGTCAACTTAAAAGCAATAGTATTAAAGTTTCATTATATATATATGCAAAAATTGTGCAGGTTACCTTACTATAGAAAAATAACTACATGAAATTAACGTGAATTGTAAACATTCGCAATAATTAAGTATGTGTTAATTTTTGTGAACGTTAATTTCCACATTGTTAATTAAGTGGAGTGTTAATTTTGGTGACCTTATTTTCCATCATTTTAATTCCAAATATATTTCTGGATACAGTCCAGACATTATTGACACCCAGAAAACAATAGCTTTCCATCATTTAGGCAAAACAAAAATCAACATTGTCTGTAAAGAAATTGCCTCTCACAACTGTAGACCTGTTTTGTTCATCAATTGAGTTTTTAAATTCAGTTAGAAACAAATTTATTCCAGTTGTGACTGCAAAGTGTTTCTGTTAATCGCATTATTTTCCCTCATTTTGAAATATTACCCCCTCTTCTTGTTAATTTTCTTTTATTGGGGAGTTATTTTCCCTCAATTCTCATTAATTTAAGTCACGTTAATTTCAAATACCTTAATTACTGACAAGTGTTAATTTCCCACAATAAGGTAATTTTAATTAGTTTTTTGGTTAGCATCAAAATTGGTCAAACTCTCTCAACCTTTAGCTAGTAAACTGCTACAAATGTAAACAGAGATCAGTACGGGTAACTTCTAAATTTAAATCTAATTGCAGAGATTTGGCACAGCCTTGGTACCATGGGGCCAACTTCACTTAAAGCATAAACAATATGCAAGGGACCTTGAACCTATTGACAGAGACTGTGGATGTTTGACATGCAAAAATCACACCAGAGCATACATTAATAGTTTACTGGGCAGGGAAGAGGTGGCTTGTCACTTGTTAACAATTCATAACATTTATTATCAGGTAACTATTAAGTCTAGATCTGAGAGTGGCACATTTGAGAGTGTTCATTTGTCTGCCACCTGGTGACCTCAGCTGGTAGGGTACCAGTCAGAGAGAGTTTAACCCTTTAAGCCCCAAGAGTGACACGCATCTAATTTCTCCTTACAATGTCACCATTTGATCAAATATACAGGTCAAAAGAATAAAGGAAATGATCCATACATGAAATTCTCCCAACTACTAACATAAGAAATATATAGAGAACAGCGAGGAGAATAAGCATGTGCATATTGGGGCTTAAAGGGTTTAGATTGTGAGCAGTCTCTAATTCGTCTGCTCGAAATTTTGCGTGCACATGTGTATTTTGCCTGCCCCACAATCGCCAAAAATTAGAGGCTACTCACAGTCTAAAAGGGTTAAATATACCCCCCCTGCACTCCCAGGCTGAAGTTCCAGACACTTGGTGCACCCACATTCTTCCTCCATTAGGAGGAAGACCAACACCACCCTCACTCAATAACTGGAAATTGAGCCCACCCCTTCACCCCCAAATACAGAGCAATGTTTTTCTACTTATGAAAATCAAGGTCATGTGCAAACAAAATAGTTTTTTTTTACTAAAAAGTTATAGTACTACCAATGCATGCTTCATTTGTTGTTTGCAAGGTACATGTATACTACTGACATTAGTATTGAGTTACAATGTATTTTCTCAGTCTCCCTTACTGAATTTCCAACTTTTTTTACTGGTTCTTGCACACAGGTTATCAGTGAATGACCTGCTTTTTGACCCAGCTGGAAATTGCATGCAAATTCAAGTGCTGTGGTGTTACAAAATTTTCACTGAAAATCAGAAGTTTTCAATTGGCAAAAAATTCAGCACTGATTCCCGATGTTATGAATTTAATAAACAAAAACAATTATTCCACGCTTGCTCACTGGATGTGAGGTGTTTATCACCAACTCGATGCTATGTGCCTCTTGGCTATTTATCACTCTCTGTCCAACACACATTCAAGGAATAGTATCATTGTTTATTATTATCATTTCAATCTGTGTTTGGTTATTCTAGATGCAGCTAATGCGAAACATCAGAGAAAGTATCAAGGAGGACAAGTTTCCTGAATTTGTTCAACGATTTATGGACAAAATGTTCCCAGATAGGAATTATCCCGAATGGGCACAGAAGGCTTTATCCTCTGTTAATATTCACTTGGACACCCTGCATTCTGACAGCAAACAACAGACACAGCTCAGAAGAGGACATGACAATACACCTTCTGGTGAATTTGGTTCATCAATGGTAAAATGATAACTAATTAAAAAGCAGTCTTCAAAACATTTGTCATCTCGCCTTTTTCTTTAAAAAACATGTTGCCAAACAGGAATGAACTACACGACTCTCAAATAAATATCTGGGGCCTAATTCTTTATCACCAAGTTGCTTTGAAGTGGCATAGCAGAGGCTGCTAGCAGGGAAGGTCAAAATGAACAGAAACTCCCCAGAAAACCTTGCAGCATTATTATCTTTTCAAAACTTCAATAAGGTTGCAAAAGTGAAAAAGAAATTGAGATGAAGTGTTTATTTGAGTGTGATACAAGATTTTCTCAGAATATAGTTTTGCTTCAGCTGATTAGATATCTTGAAGCTGTACTGAAGTAAACCTAACCAGTATTTGACATGTACGACAAACGTTTTCTTTGCTTGTTGTTGTTTTTGATGGAAGAAAGAAGATTTCAGTTTAAACAGGTCACGTACTATAGATAGTTCTTAGCAGGAGCCTTTCAATTATTTGGCATATAGAAAGATGGAGAAAGGTGCACCGTACACCTACTTCAACAAACAGGGTCCACTGATGCTTCATAGGAGTCCTTGTGAATTCCAGCATGAACTAAGCAAAAAACATTGACCACAAGTATCAAACTTGCCACGTGTCAACACATTTTGGGAGAAGGCTGTGTAATGTGAGAAATTGTCTCCCATCATGTGACCAGGCTTTGAATTTGGGAGTTGATACCATATGTGTTCTCCATTTGTTGTTGGCTTGCCTTGCTACTACCTACATGTACAAGTCATTATTACTACTGGTACACAATCCTGACCATAACTTCAAAACACATCACAGCATTAATAACATTACTCTGTTTACTGATATCTCCAAGAGTCTCTGGCACGCTTCCTAAATTTTTCATAAAAGAAGTCATCAGTTGCCTTTTCAACTTTGTCACCAGTTCTCTTCTTGCTTGGGACAGGTGCAGTTTCACTTGACACTGCAGCAGAGTCACTTGCCTTCACCATTGGTTTCTTGATTGTTTTCTCTTGTTCTTGGGCCTTGGCTACAGCTTTCTTGCTTTCAGCATCAAGGTTCTTTTGTTCATCATAAACTAAAATACAAATTGCAGGTTAGATTTCAGTATATTGTTTCCAGCACTAAACAAGATCAACCGTCCCTGGATAATTCATTGAAATTAAACCCTGCCCCAACTGCCATGATTATCACAGTGACTTTTACTTGAAATGTAAAGTGCCAAACAGGGCTTGACAAAATTACAGTAGATAAATAATGCTTCAATTTAAGGTTTTACTGACAAGCAAGTAACTCTAAAAATTTGCTTGCCTGGGCCAATTTCCCACTTGTCCAGGTTTTAGAATATTCTCAAAACTTATAACGGTTCATAAGAAAAGGAAGGACAAAGGAAATCACACACTGTGACATAAACGTGAGAACTCTATTCCTGGTATTTTGATGTCTGATCTCTCTTTGTTTCACAAGTTCAATACATAATGTGGTAAATTACATGTACAAGTAATCAAGTTAGCAGATTTACACTGTAAAATGACCAACAGTTTGCCTGGGTCCTTTCTTGTTGGGCAAGTAAGCAGAAAAAGTTACAAGTGACAGTTAAGTTACTGTAGCTAAAGTCTGCTGCATGACTGTTAAAACATCATAATAATGCAGTAAAGCAAACTCACATCTACTGTGGAGCATAAAGTTAACAGCCATGTTAGTAGGCACCATTTCAGTAGGACCTCTTGATTTCTTATTCCTTTGTTCCTCTATGATTCTCTGTTTAGCTTCTTCAGTGGCCTCAATGTTTCTTATTTTTGCATCAATGCCAAGATCCACCTCAGGGATTCCAGATAACATCTGATTTGACAACATCTCCTCTGAAGCCATAATCTTTGACCTTACATTAATGTTCTCAGGAACCTGGTACAATAAATCCTCATCTGATTTAGGTCTGCAAAAGATTCAATAAAAAAATTGAATTTAAACTGCAGTGCACATGCATGGCTTTCTTGGTTGAGAATTTTAATTTAAAATTGATATTGATGTACACAGTAGAAACTCAATAACTCAAACCATCAAACTGAACTGTTATTAATGGGGCAATGTTCTTGCAAATCGCATTATACTGCTGATGAGAGCATTGCAAGATAAGTTTCAGTTTACACAGTGCATGTAACATGGTGCAACTTATCTCACAAACTTGTGAGAAGTACAAAATAATGTAGAAGACTAGTCTACCTTTCCTGCAATTAAAAAAGCCGATTTTCTCGCTTTACAAACCTTGCTCAGAGTGACGGAAGAGTTTATTAGTTGTCTATGTTTTGCAACTTTGCAAGATAAGTTGCAATAAATTTTAACATTCTGTAACTTTTCTCACAAGGCTAGCACCTTCATCATCATTGCATTGCATATTGCAAGAAAAATTACTCCATGTAATGGCACCTTTAACAAAAATGTGAGTTCTTAGGGTAAAATAACTGATATGTGTGAATCAGAGGAATCTGCTTTGTTTTGCACCGATCAATTCGAAACTTCAACACCCCCCCCCCCAGGCATACCCCGGGCATTTGACTGTACATCGTGCCCGGAGAGGGGGGAATTTGAACGTTGCGTTGGAAGGGTGGGGAATTTGAACTGGATTTATCTCTTGTTTTGATGTAATAGGCCTGTAAATTTTTTCGGTTTTTGCAGGGTCTGACGGATTTACAGGATAGAATTTCGCCTTTTGTTAGTGAATAACTCTTTGAAAAGGGTCTTTAAAAGAAGATTGAAGGTGACATTACGGCATATCTCTCTCTGAAAGGCATGTAAAGTGCTTGATAGAAGACCAAGTTTGCCTTTGAGGAGAGGCTGTTCAGTACTAATTGGTGGGGCATTTGAACGGCTTTCTTGCCCCGAGGGGAGGGAATTTGAACAAGCCAATCTTCAAAAGTTCAAATGCCCGGGGGGTTGCCCGGGGGGGTGGGGGATGTTGAACTTTCAAATTGATCGGCGCATTTGATTACAGCAGCTGCACAGAAAACTTTAAGTTAACAAGGTTCTACTGTAGATGTAATTATCATACAAATATTTTGACCTGTCACCAGAATAATACATGTTAAATGGGTCTGTGTTCCAAAAAAGGAAAAAATATTATGGAAATCTTTGGTGTGGGTTTCAAAGGTATGTGGCATACCACCATGTGATCCTATAATCATAGCCCAGCATACTCTGTTTCTGTGAATAATGGCCAGGGAGATTACTCTCACAGAAGACGTGTCTCTGGCATGGAATTTCTATGGAAAGCACCCAAAGATTTTGGAAAGAACTGGTTGAGACAAAAGTAACAATAATTATTGTGCAGGCATATGTATTTCTATAATATACAAATTAAAACACATTGATGAAAATGCTGTCCCTCCCCCTCCCCTCATTCACTGTTGTTTTGGGGGCAGGAGATTTACCAGGTGTGTGTGTGTGTGTCTTTTTTTTTGGGTGGAATAGCAACATCAAAATGGGAAAGAGACGGAGGAAGCATAGTCTCCTACGCAGCCGTTTTTAGTGGCGTCACGCAACACTCCCCCCCCGCCCACAAACGGCTGCTGAAAACTGAACCGCATTCCTTTCCCTTTGTGTTTGCGGTAAATCGAAACAACCAATCACGTCTCGGCAAGTTGACAATGACGTTAATTGCGGGCGAAAAAAGCGGCCGGTGATGTGCCAGACATCTTTAGGTTAGCTATTAATAAATGATTTCGTTTCGGATGGCTGAAACATCGAAGAAATTGTAGAAAGCGGTTCAAAGTGTTTTACGTGTTCTTCACTTTGTACAATGGATGAAAAAATCTTCATTTTCGGGAAATATGCTGCAAATTTTGCAGAAATTATCCAGTCCTCTGCAAATATCAATATTAACTGCTCCGATAACTCTGATTTGTTTATTTGCAAGCGCGTTTGCAATACTATACGCAGGACTGCTGATAATTTACAAGAAGTCAAACAGGAAATCGAGGAGGCCTTCAAAGCCAGAGAGAAACCGAGAGCTAAACGGCTGCTGCGATCTGAAGATGGAAAGCCCGACGAAGCACTGCTTCTCGTCACTCCTGGAAATCCTTGAGCGAAGGCTTTGAAATCGCTGCGATTTGGAACAGAAGCTAGCACCTCTACCACTTGTACTTCTCTGATTCTAACAGTCAGCCCTTGTCTCATATTGCGAGGCCTCTTGTGTACTTTCCTGGTCTGTTATCGCCAATTGGAAATCATCCGTATCGTCTCGTGTTGAATGCCTTCCCAAATCAACATCTTGATTTGCGTTTGTCACGTACACGTGAGTCACCGATAAAACACAAGCTGTGATTGGACGAGTCTCCTAACAGAGCAGTTGGCCCGCGATGGTTCTGAATTCTAGAACCAGAGCTGTGATTGGCTAAAGGTTGGGAAAGGAATGTGGTTCAGTTTTTAGCAGCCGTTTGTGGAAGGAGCGTTGCGTGACGCCACTAAAAACGGCTGCGTAGGAGACTAGAGGAAGCATTGTTCATGTAAGAATTTTGGCTTTCGTTACTTTTAGAGGTGCCGTGCTCTATAACAAAAACGACTGTATTATTAAGCCCATACTAACACACAAATTTAATGACGCGATCATGTTGGGGGGAAATTTCTCTTTGAGAGGTTTTATAATCCAAGCCTGACTCAGTCCTAACCCTAAACTAGCCCTTACCCTAAAAGTAACGAAAGCCAAGCCCTAGTTCTTCTTCATTTTGAAGTGTCTCAACACTTATCCACCAAGATTGAATCCTGAACACTAGTTGAAACTAGTCACCGGTAACCTTTTCACTAAATACCTACTTGTTTTGGACAGTCTTATCGATCTGAACACCTTTTCTTTTCGCCATTTCTTCTTCAATGTATTTTAACATGTGTGTATCTTCATCTCTTCGGTTCGTCTCTGCTGCAAAATTCGCACCTAAGTTGATCGATTTCTCTTTATCCTCTCCTTCTCTGTCGCGATTTCTATCCTGTATTAAATCATTTAACTCAACAAGTCCTCCTGTTTTCAGTTTAAAAGGGTCGCTCTCGACTTCTTCTTCTGGTGCAAGCTTTTTTCCCAGAGCGAGCGCCGCTGCCGTCACTCCGCCATGTTTTTTTCGAAATCGCTGCAGTTCTCTTCTTTCCTCAATCGTTTCGCTTACTGAAGCTGGTTCATGTTGATCTTCATCCTCTTCTTCTGTTTCACGGCGTTTTCGGTAATTTCTTTGAGGCATTTTTTGGCGAAAATCTACAACCAGAACTTGTCGGCGAAAAGTCAAACACAAAGAAGCGACGCCATAATTATTTGAGACAGCGTGAGACTGGCTTGATTTTGTTTTGAAAACCGCTGATCAGTATTATCATGTACTCAGGAAATTCAAGATGGCGGACGGACGTTCGGAGCACGAAGAGAGTCTCGATGAAAAAGACCCGTTATCTTTCTTTACTACTGGAGATGCCAGCTCCAGTTCAGATTCAGAAAGCGATAAAGAGACTGATAAAGATAACCAAGACAACTGGAAATCAAAGAGCTCGGATAAAAAGGTCTCATCGCCCAAGACAAAATTGCCTTCGCCAACCACTTTATTTGCAACTGTCGGGAGACCGTCGTTTTTGGAAACTAAGGAAGAAAATTATGTAGACTGGAATTCACTGTCTAAGCGCTATGAACCGAACACCTATTCAGCTCCCCCTGTGCAGTTTTCATCTGTTGCAGAAAGTAGAGAAAGTGAAGAATACGAAGATGCCGTTATTTCTTCCGCTCCTGTCAAATATGGCCAAGAGATATCGGACATCCAAAAGCATCTAGTAGTACACGAAAAGCGATCAGTGACGGCAGCTCTCAACATCTTGAATGACAGAGGTAAGACCTAAAAAACTTGTTATTCATAAGACAAATTGTTATTCCTGTTCAAGCTAATGTGTAGGAAGGACGCCAAAATGCTGAAGTATTAAAACAGCAATTTCGCTTGAGTCTTTCAGGGAAGTTATCTCGTGATTTATTAGTTCACATTTTGTATGTTTATTATTTTTCCCTATTTATTACTTGTTATTTTTTAATATTTAGCGCAGTCCTTTATATTCAGTATTGAATACGGACTTACATGCATGGTAAATAAATAAATAAATATTTTAATTAGCAGGACAAAACTACTGAACCTAGGAACTTCACAGCCTTTTTTTCACAGTGTAGTTGAACTTTAAACAATGTGACATTTCCAGTTGACTCAATGAAAGCATTGGGACTAAACAGGTAACAAGCCCAACTGACAACCAGTCCCAGCAGTTGTAAATTAGGTAGTATCTACATTCAGAGTGGATTGCACTTTCTAAAGGCCTTCTGACAGGGTGCGCAGGTGCAGGACGACACAATTCAGTCAGACCCGCACAATAAAACACCAGTCCCAAAACCCTGCAAAATCCTGCACGGTACTAAAAGATTTGCTTAAATATTTAATCAAATCAGGTATCCTGTTGATTATAGATATTCCTAGAAACTTTTTAGGCTATTTCCAGGCTATTTACCTTCCAAAACAATCAAGAAATCCCTCGCTTTCAATGACTGTCACTTTGTCTGAATCATTTTCCAAAGGACTGATCGAATTTGTCAATTCACAGAGAAACTAAAGCGTTAAAACTTTGGACAGGAGAAAATCGTTAAATTTTGATCTGAATACTAGATTTGATTTTTTCATTCACGTGAAAGGTATTTTGATTCAAGAAAATGCAAGTTCTACAATGAAAGTTGTTGAAAAAAACAAAACATGCCATCAAACACTGCATCAAATTACATTTAGCACACAATTTGCATACATCTCAGGTTGCGTTTTTGCGGCTAACTTCAAAGAATTTGTGAACCTTTATGGGCAACCACTCACACTACATGTTATTAATTAAAGGCAGCAAAAATGTAGGGACTTTTTTATAAAGGAACTTGTTTAGATCGGGAATATTTTATTCTGAGGTTTTATTTTGGTTTTATGTGTACGTTAGTAAAACCCGATCAAGTTTATCGTGTCACACAACGTGATTTTTTTGACACAGAGACACAGTTTTAATTTTGAGTCAGACTTTGGTAAAAAAATACAACTGTTGCCGCTAATTGGCGACTGCTGGGTATATTTGAATTGCCAAAGTAAGAAATTAAATCACATTTTTCATTTATAATACAGAATTTACTCTCCACTGGGTCTGGCTACAACACTGCACAATCCCGTACAATTCCCTGCACAATCGACATTTTTCCCCGCACAATTTGCCCCCAAGATCCCGCACAATTATATTTTTTTCCTGCACCCTGTCAGAAGGCCTGTTTCTAAGAGTTTTGTGCCTTTCTATCAAAATTCCCTGCACAATCAACATTTTCCCCGCACAATTTGCCCCCAAGATCCCGCACAATTATATTTTTTTCCTGCACCCTGTCAGAAGGCCTGTTTCTAAGAGTTTTGTGCCTTTCTATCAAAACAAAGGCAACAAGTATATGAGCAATGTTGCTGTGCAATGATGCCATTGGCCTTTTGATCTCCTTGGAAGTGAGTCTTGCTGATGATTCAACAGACTTTTATAGATGATCCACTGGATGTTTATCTTTCATCAATGTACATACATACATACATACATACATACATACATGAACGTTATTTACACACGAATTTTAATTTGGCGTACTATATGTAGGTCAAACTTAAACTACAATGTACATTACAGTGTAAATATCTCCTGATGAAACTTAAAATTTATTTGTTTAGGATTAAAAGAGATATATCTGTTTAGCAACCTTTATTTTGTAAGCTTGCTTACTTATTTATTAATGAGTACTGCAGAGTTATTGGCTTATCAATATCAAGTGTTAACCTTTGGTAAATACAACCTGATTGATTGATTGATTGATTGATTGATTGATTGATTGATTGATTGATTGATTGATTGGCATTAATTTCAGTGGTTGCATAACCTGCACTCTGTCTCTGCCCCATACGTTTCCCTTAAAGAATATTCTGGAATTTATCTTGATTGGTTGAGAAACAATTCTTACAACTTAATACATTCCCACCAACCACAAAATAATAATGATAATAATGATCTGATTGGCGCATGCTATGAGATAATGTTGCTGTTAGCAGATTGGTTTACAGATTGGGAAAATGACAGAGTAGAATGCAAAAAGTAGAGTTTTTGTTGTTTCAAAAGTTTTGGTTCTTGCTTTGCTTCAGTGGTTTGGTTGACAGACATAGTATGTATAATAGCTAAGTTTAATTAACATTGTGGGCAGTTAGCAAGTCTCCTACTCTTCTTTATCTTCCCTGAAAAAAGCCTGGTTGGAGGTAATTTTAGTTCCCAGGGTCTCTCCTCTCCTTGTCCCCTGAAGGGAGAGAGGAGAAACCTTGGGAACAAGGTTGATTAGCAACAGTCGGACTAGGGATAAATGCCCCGGTTGGCTTGATAGCTCAGTTGGTCAGAGTGTTGCATCCAAGTTGCAAGGTGGTCTGGGTTATCATTTCGAGTCCCGTTCGAACCTGGAATTGCTCATGATAGTTAAGTCACTGCTAGGATCTTTTTTGCTGTTATATATATTTTTTTCAATATTTTCTAATTGCTTCTTTGTTACAACATTATTACAGGAGAAAGTGCACCAAAAAAGCAAAAAACTGAAAATTTCAGACAAAAGGAGAAAAGAAAACGGGATCAAGGACAGTCTTCACGAGGAAAGAGTTATGTTGAGGAAGAGAAGAGGATACTACGTCAGGATTTTTCTGCTGAATAATCCGGACAATATCTCCAGTTACCTTACAAATGACAGTTTTGTAAGAGAATCCTTGTTGAGAAATGAAAACATCTGTGGCTGAAGTCCTTACGCTACTGTGTTTGCTAGGATGGGATAAATAGCATCAATATGGCACCCCAGTGTTGTTGTAAAGAAAACCAGACAGCTAACTGTAAAGTTGACTCCACAGTTCCTCATTTAAACCTTACAGTCAATTCTCAGTCTTTGACATGGACACTGAGTGGTAAAACTCAAATCTTTTCATCCGTGTTATGGAGTTAAGACTCCTGACATGCACGGCAATGGAAACTCGCTTTGACAAACTCGTTTTAGCCCCTGGACAAACAAATCCTAGTATGGTGACAGCTATTTCAATGGCATTCAGATTCTGTTGGCTATCTTGTCCTTTCATGCTGCCAAAGCCGGCAGTGTCCTATGTCAGTGACAGATTGATGTGGCCTGGGTCCCTATTCTACCTCTTTTAAACCTGCACTTGTGTTTCTGACTTTGAAATAATCAAATGTATTCAAGATAAAAAAAAAACACAAACGAAAAGGAGTAAAACCACGTGAACCAATAGAGCAACTTTGCCTGGAAATCTTATCGATTGTTTTAAGTTTGCTTTAACACATTGACCCCTGAACCGCCCCTAACCGCCCTTCTTTAACCACGTCCCTTGTACCACTTGTGACGTCATCAGTTTGAAAGGTCCTGGACAACTTTGACAACTACCTTGTGCGGAGAGATGAGATCTTTCAAGCCATACCCAAATGAGCGCGATTCAGTCAAACAGACCAGAGAAAGACGCAAAAAACCGTGTAACTTTGAGCAGAAAATTCCAAGGAAAATCTTGTCCCACTACCCACTGGTACTTCCTTCAAAAAAAATTCACAATCCTCGAACGTTTTGCAAAACCTTTTAATAATAATAATAATAATAAAATATTTATATAGCGCCAATATCCTAAAAGTTCAAAAGCGCTTTACAGAAGTAACGTTAAAAATATTAAAAACACTATTAAAAAAATAAATATAAAAATAGTTAAAAAGTTACAAAAAAAAAATGCTTAAAATCTTAAGACTAATAAAAAAAGTTGCTAAAAAGTTATAAAAATGCTTTTTTAAAAAGGAAAGTTTTAAGTTTATGTTTAAAAAGGGACACTGAGGAGCTGTACTTGATGTCAGAAGGCAGAGTATTCCAGAGTGTAGGAGCTGCCACGGAGAAAGATCTTGCGCCATATGTTTTCAAATTGAAATGCGGAATTGAAAGAAGGTCTTTTGAAGATGAACGTAGCTGACGAGGTGGAGTGTAAGGAGTAAGAAGATCGCGAACGTATGTAGGTGCCAGATCGTTTAGAGCCTTGTACGTGATGAGCAGAATTTTAAAGATGATGCGATAATTAACAGGAAGCCAGTGGAGATTTAACAAAATAGGTGTGATGTGTTCGTGTTTTCTTGAGAGGGTAATGAGACGAGCGGCGGCATTCTGGACGTGCTGTAACTTTTTTATTAGACAGTTCGGTAAGCCATAGAGTAAAGAATTGCAGTGATCCAATTTTGAAGATACAAACGCATGAACAAGTATTTCAGTAGTGGTGGATGACAGGTACTTTCTTATATTGCTGATATTACGGAGATGATAAAAAGATGATTTGCAAATACTTGCAATATGCTCATTGAAACGAAAATGATGGTCAAAAAAGGAAGCCTAGTAAATGCCCCACAAAAGAAAAAGGGGGAAAGAAAAGCAAAAGAAGCGGGGAGGGGAGAAAGCAAAAGGTAAAAGACGAAAGGGCAGCGAAACTTTCTCAAAAAGAACTCGAAATTTTGCTTTCTGCGCATGTCCGAACTTTGAAAGCTGTAATTTGGCATCAGGAACAAAAGCTAGTCCAGTGCTCGACTTGTAAACAATGCTTTGGACAGTTTGGATTTTTTTTTCGGCTAGACAGCGACCTAAAAACGGCTTGACTCGCTTCGAAGGGCATTTTTTGGCAAAATGTCCAGGAGTCAATGGGTTAAGCTGAGCTACCATTCTTTGGCTTTTGAAGTACAATTTGCCGTTTGGACGTCTTCTGCTGAGCGAAATTTGGGGGATCTACCCCCGCATGTTCTAATGTCAACTTTTTGATAAACTGAAAGGTGGGTCAAATTTATTCTGCCGACTTTTAAGTCGACATATTTCTTGACCTCACAAAAAGCTGCCAACCAATTAAAGTTGGCAAGAGTTGAAACTATTTTGCTAACACGAAATTGTAATTAAACTTTAGTTTACCTTGTGAAGTCGCCTTGAGTTTCAAGAACGCCTGACGAGATTTCTGGAGGCTCTGGTATAAGAAGAATAGTACTTTCTATCCATTTTTAGTTGTCAAAAACTGAACTGAAGCCCTAGCTTTATCATACACGTAGAAATCACCTAGTTCAGAATCCAGTTTATCTACGAGACGTTAAAAGAAAAGCAGCTCTTACAAGGTTTTCTCTGATTTGCTGAGAAAACAATACACCAAACAACAAAACAATGGACCCTAGCCCCGAAAACAATGGAGCTGCGTGATACCAAGGTCCAATGAAATTAGAGGTTGTTAAGAGCTGCGGGGCTACTCAAAAGAAATGGCAGTCTCATCCAAACCAGTCGCTCGAAACTACCATCTTTCTAATCACTCCGCACAACACACGACGTACGGCGGGCCTGTGGCCTTTCCCTAGGTTAGTGCAGCACAGAAATTCTTGAAAATTAATAGCAAAACTTCATCTTCCTTGTCGGCCCTCTTAATTGTCATAATTCGGTAAATTGTGATCGTCCGGGTGAGTGTAGTCCTGAGAAGGACTGTTTGAGGTGACATTGACTGACGGAAGGAATCGACGAACGCTTTTCACTCAGCTAATTTATTCTTGGTTTTCGCATTGGCATGTTTCCGACGATACCGTATCTTCACCGTTCAGTTTATATTAACACACAAAACCCAGTGTGAAAACACACTTATTCGCTCTGAGGAAGGGTAGCCTGGCTTGGGAGATAGTAGGGAGAGTGCGAGTGGAGAAAACGAGCGCGAAAAACGCGTTGGGAGCCCGTGGGGGCGTTTTCCTTTTCCCCAGATCCCGCGCGTCATTTTCGCGTTCCCTTTCTAGTTTTCGTGCCGTCCCTACTGTACTATCTGAGAGCCTGGAACAGGCCAGAGGAAGGGCGAACTCTCGAAACGCCAGCTTTCGAATTTCGTAATCCAGTCATAGTTCGTTCTTCTAGCGTAAAAGTCTACGCCCCTTTAGACTCTCTAGCATTGTGTTCACTGTGATTACAATGCTTAGCTCTTAAATAAAATGACTTTCTTACCTTTGCAACGATCGCCTTTAGTTGATTAGCCCCCGGGAATTAGCATTAAAGCTTCAGATCTCAGGAACCGCTTGTTTTACGTTTGCTGCATGGGGTTAATGTTTTATTACTTGCTTTGCATTATAGACTGCATGTTGGCGCATCTTTTTTTTGAAAATACTGTAAGCAGTACCGCTAGTTTTTTTGTGTGTGTTTTTATATGGAATACCCTTGACAGAAAGTTATTTCTGAAAAACCAGGGGAACTTCAACCCTCCACGAGCTCCACATTTTGGCGGAGTACATGAGGTCATGGTCAAAGACGCCAAAAAAGCTATTCACGGAGTGCTAAGCAGCAGTGAGGTGACCGATGACTGAGGAGCTAATTATCGTATGCACTGGAGCCGAAAGTCTTCTTAACTCCCGTCCTTTGACTTACCAGTCTGCACACGCGAGAGATGATGTGCCTTTAACTCCAAATCATTTTCTACATGGGCAGATGGGTGGCCAATTCGCCCCGGAGACTGTTGACACCAGTGTTCAAAAGGTCCTGCACAGTCCACTGCGGTCTTGGCGAATGGTCGCAGACTGAAGCCAAGCCTTGCCTTGGGAAGAGGTACCATAGTCTGACCGGCAGCTTTGTTCTTAAGATGCAAATACAAAACAGGTCTAGAGAGATGCCAGAAATGAAGACGTCAAAGAAGAAGGTACAAGCAAGTGTCTGCGTAACCCTTCTGATCTGTTATCCAAATTTTAAAGGTGGCTGCAGTTGCTTGGATAAAAATTACAGCCGTGATGGAAAATTTAGTTTTGACCAGTCGGCTTCGTAAAAGTTGATCACAACATGTGTTAGTATGCGTGGTTTGAATTAATTTGGTATCTGGTAACTCGTGTGATATAACTCCGTCGTGGCCGTGATGCTTTAGCAAACACATTTGCTTCGTTCTGGATTTCCCATTAGCAAAACCGATATGTTGTTGTTACTACATGCATTGAATTGCTTCGTAACGATTACTAGTTATTTAAAAAACTTTCAAATTCTCACTGTTATTTGAAATGCACTACAGGTGACGTTGTCAAGCGGGGGTACTCTGTTGAACTTTGGGTTCGAACTCGAAATGTGAAGCGGGAAGCGGGGTTGGCAAAGTCAAAGGTAGAGGTCGAACTCGATACGGGGCGATATCTCCTGCGACCGACAAAATTGGTTCTTACTTCGGGTGAAGACAAGCAATCTGCAAAACAGTTAGTGTGTTGTATTCTTCTTTGAACAAAACATTGTTTCCTTTGTACATGGTTTGAGTTTATGTGCTGTATCTACCCTCTTGTGTTGGCGTTCTTTAGGCTCGTCTGATGGTCCCCTGGCTCGTAACAACAGGCCCACAAGAACCTATTACGACTCCCCATAAACGACTGCATGGGAGGCTAACAAAAAATCAAGTAGAAACTGAACAAAACTGATTGCAAGGCGGCACTACCACAGAGGGGCAGATTTGTTGGCCGATAGTTCAACTAACGTATTAATCTAGTCTTCTTTAGGACCTGAGCTAAGCCGGGGAACGTAGACCCTAATCAAGTAGACTCTTAATCCCGAACTGCGGCTCAAAGCTCTGCCCCGCTTTTGAAATTATTTTCCTTTTGTTGGTATTGCTAACTTATTTACTATTTTTTTGTTATTTATCTATCGTTATATTGAAAAGTATTGGTTTCCCTTGCATGTTGGAGATAACGGAAGTCTTTCATTAATTAGCTGAAGTGGAACTGGGTCTTAACTAATTAGGCTGAGAGCGGAAGTCTCTCATTTCCTTTTAGGTCTGTTCGCAGGCTAAAAAGGGACCAAGGTGACGTCATAAGCTCTTTTTTGTTTTCGAATGTCTCGGTTGGAAACCATGAAAGCCTTGTATGCTAATCAGTAGTCTCCTGTAACGGCTGCAATGGCCTCGCTGCAGGGCATAGCCTATGTGCTTTTGCTTGTAGTTGTGTTCAAATTTGGAAGTTCATCAAAGACTCGTGATTACTACATCGCAGCTGTAGAGAAGGATTGGAATTATGCGCCGACGGGCTTAAACAACGTAAAAGGCATTCAACTGGAACATGACAGGTAGGTACGAGGAAACAGAACTTCGTATCTAAGTATTAAAACAGTGAGATAACAACCACACGAAGTTATTAAAGAAATGGAAGCAGTTTGCACAAAGCGACACCAATATCCACGGTCTGCCTTGCTCCACAATTACCGAATGTTCGATTGCTGACGGCATTACCATGGCAGATAAATTACAAGGTGTCTAGCTAATGTCTGTGCAAATTTATTCTGCTTTTGGAACCGGGTCCCCGACTGATCTATGTTATTTCCATAAACATTGTTGACTTTCAAATCACTGAATTGAGGTGCCTTGCTTACAATGTTTTTTGTATGTGTTGAAGACAACAAAGTACAGTCAGACTTGATGAAAGAGATGTCGTGCAATCGTCACAGGATGTGCTATGCCAGTTAAGAGGAGTAAATAAAAGTTTCTTAAAATTCTGTCAAACTATAGCCTTAGTCAGAACTAACACACACTAATCCTGCGTACGGATTTTCTTACTACATGCCTTAAATGCGTGGGCACTTTTACGCCGTTCGAAGGAAGTGGGAGACTTCTAAGTTCAGTTGTGCCACGGTGATAGGTAATGTATAGGTTGTTATAGGGGGAGGTAAAGCGTTTTTAATTTAATGGGATCACTTTTTCCCTCGGGGCATCATGATATTTTTGTGGGATCAGGGATCACAATGCAACGGAATATTGGAATCAGGGATCACAAAAAACTGGGATCATCCCTGATCTCACATACCTCGTGTTACTACCCTGTCCTAGGGCGCTGAACATAATCATGAAACCACACATAAAGCTAGTACGTTTGTTTTAAAATTCGGTGTTTGCAATTATACCTTTACATTAACACCGCTGCAAGCAGAGGTTTCTTGATCGCCCTATGTTCCGGTGGGCGAAAAAAGTAACCTTTGCGCAAAACCGTCCATTTCTTTGATCTACCGCCGTCCAGGATTTTAGGCAGCTTCTATTGAAAAGGTAATTATTCTATGGACTTTTGACCCTTCTTAGTTTCAGTATACCTTACCGATTACTAACAGTAGAACCTAAGCGGGGGAGGGTACTCGCTATCATGGGCTATACAGGGAGGCTCCACTCGAAAAGCGTTGGGAAATTTAACGTTTTAGTAGGCGAAATAGAACTTAAACTGAAAGACTAAGGCCTAAGTATGTATGAAAATTTTTGACAGAAATCACAAAACAAAAGCTTGGAGTCTTCGAGCGACTAAAGAATCACGCAATGGTTTGCTGTTTTGACTTATTTCTGAAGTATAAAAGAGGTACAACTTTTGTTCTAGGTATTTAAAAGGGGTACTTTTTCGTTAAAGATTAGTATATCAACGTGAGGTGGAGGATTTCAAGCTCGGGGTGGAGCCTTCCCGAACGAAACTTATCGTTTACTTTTTTCCGTGCTTTCTGGAGTTCGCTACTTTAAAGATCTACTAAAAACCGGAAAAATTTAGTACCTTTTTCGGAAGGTCACCAGTTTCTGAGTGTCGTTGCTTTTCAAACGTTACGGTAAGTTGTTACACTGAAAAACATCACAGTTGACCAGTCACGGTGGAGGTCTACCGTTCGCTCTACATTTATGCCCATCTGAATCATCTGCGTTATGTGGTAAAAGCGTTCGTGCGTTTGGCCCTATTGGTCTGTTTTTGTTTGTTTGTTTGTTTGTTTGTTTCTTTTTTCTCACGTAAAAGTTGAGCGAATAGACTACGAGCAGTCTCTCTTTCCGCTCAGGAACAGTCGTGACACATCAGGGACTTTTACGCCTTTTCTCGTGCGAGCATTTGAAAGCTCATTAGCGAAAGTACACAAAATAACAAAGAAAGTTGGGCGGTCAGCACCACTCGGAAGTTCTTATTTTACGGGAAAACGGTTAAGTTTACTAGTTAGCATTCATATGGCGACTGTTTTTAGGTGTGTAGCTGTTTGGGAAGCATTATCGATTTCGACCTCAAATGTGGCTATTTTTTCGCTCCGTCTGTACGGGACCGACACTTTTAGATTGAAAATCTCGGCAAATAAGACGTAAGCAAGTTAGCATTCATATGGTTATTTATGCTTGACATTTAAAGAATCACTTGCTAAGTTTTCGTGCAAATCTGACGGTTAGAAGTATTATCGATTTCAGCTTTTCTGAAACCAACTCCCGCAAAATTGAACTTACATGCAAATACGTCACACAGAGCCCCCCACGGGAGTTGATTTGACCACTTTTAAACTCCCCGTGAGTGTTCTAATGAATTCATATCGCAAGCCATGGTAATTAAGCATTGTATTGCGGTGTGAGTCAGTAAAGTGTGACAAACTGATAACACCAGAATTCCAGTTTTAAGCCGGGCGCTTGTTTATTTATGATCACACGATAAAGAAAGTAAAGCTTGTTTATTTCCTTTTCTTTTTGTCTTCCTGCATTGATAACACTATTTTGGTAAACTGAAGTCCTGAGGACTTTACTTTAGCAGTGCTAAGGGAGCGATCGTAATATACAATAACCGCGATCTGCTACATAAAATGACGCGCACCGGTCTAGTCGCGCGTAACTAATTCTTCGCGCTGAAATGATTCGCGATGCGCGATGAAGCTCGCTAGACACGAACAGGCCTGTACAGCGCCGCAAATGATCCCGAGACCGCAAATGATCCTCGACCGCAAATGATCCCCACATTGGACCGCAAATGATCCCAGAACCGTAAGTGATCCCCGCATCGGACCGCAAATGATCCCCCTAAAATACAGGAATGGCGTAGACAATGGAACGGCGAGGACATTGAAATAGCGTAGACAGTGGAATGGCGTGGACGGTGGCATGGCGTGGACAGGGAAATCATGTAAACAGTGGAGGTTTTGTCTTTACTATCCCTCAAAGCACGTTTTAGCCCCACAAATCATGGCTTAGATATTCTGTTTCGAGGCAAAAATTCTAAAAATGTTACGGTGTAATGTAGTCCTTGTGCAATTGTTTATGAACCTTTGGTTTAGCATTGCAGGTTGGGTTCACTTTAACACTCACATTTACAATACAGAAATACTTTTTTGACTTCTCAGGTGTGTATAAACCGCTCATTGCAACAAGTTATGCACGTTTCGAAAGGTTGCGTGACAACTCAAATAGTAACCCAAGGTAAAGGCTTCCAAGGAAACACCGGATTCCCGCCCCACTCACAAAAAGCACAGAAGCGACAGTTGCCGATTACCAAGGAGTTTAAAATACAGTTCATTATGTTCCCATTTGCGGTATTTTTTTTCTCCAAAAGCACGTGTGCAAATGAGGCGCTAGACTCAAACCACGTGGGATGTGGAAAGCAATCAGCAAATGTCAACACACTGCAGGATCCAGTCTACCTCGGTTTTGTCATCACTTTCATTTTTCCGGTCTTTATCACCTCCACCTGCATTGACGCCGACAAACAACATCAAAAGAGTAATTAAATTGGAGAACAGTTTAGCCATTTCTAAAAGCGCGATCGCAAGCGAACGGGACACGCTTACATGGTCTGGTGACCTTCTCACACATGGTTTTAGAATTAGTGACCTTTGATTTCAAGGTCGGTCAATGTCAATTGCCGCGCCCTGGAGGCCTGTGACTTTCTCGACTGTCTCGAACTCGGTCGTCTATCCATGATATCTGTGTATGCATACAAATATAAATATATATTTTAAACATAATCATGTTTGTCTTTTATGTTTTACTTCACTAATCAAGAAGAGATTTTTCTGTTTTTTTCTTCTCAGTATTTTCACCTTCCGGTCACTGAAACTACACGCCGTTCTACGTTTTTATAGCGGGATCATTTGCGGTCCGATTTGGGGATCATTTGTGGTCCTGGGATCATTTGCGGTCCAATCTGGGGATCATTTGCGGTCGGGGATCATTTGCGGTTTCGGGATCATTTGCGGCGCTGTACAGGCCTGTAAACAAACAAGCCAAATTTATTTTTGCAAAGTGCGAGTCAAATTTTTTTATTACCCTTTTAAGTCGCGCGTGGCTATACTTTCGCGCTTCAAGCTCGCTAGTCAACATACATCCCGCAGCGCAGTTTTTTTTTTGCGAATACAATTCCTGCAAAGTGCGAGAAATAACTTTTGGCGCTTCTCTAGTGGCGGGCAAGTAATGCTTCGCGCTCGTCTCAACCGCTTTAAAACCGCTTGGTTTGCATAAACTATTTCAGATAAGGTTTAGACAGTCCATGAAGTCAGATAAAATTTGCTCACGAACTCTTTGACGAATCTCTCTATTCAAAAAGGTTTGAATAGAGAGCGCGGCCTAATTAGGGCCCAATTGTTCACTTTATCGCACCTTGAAATTTGCTTCACACTTCCAACCGTTTGATTGACAGCAGTGGAATCGCGAAGAGATGCGAGGTATTCCCAAAGCCCTAATCTGCTGACCAATCACAGCCGACTAGTTCTGAACATGCAGATTATTATGCCGCGCGTCCTGAAATCGGGCTCTGTAAGTACATGTCGCAAAAGACAATAGCATTCTGGGCGATGTGCAAACGCGCGAAAATATCAGGGGTAAGTTCGCCCGCGGTCTCGCTCGACAAAACAGCTGAAAATATCAGGCCGGGGTAAGTTCGCCCGCGGCCTCGCTCGACAAAACAGCCGAACACCCCTGCCCCCTTTATACCCAAGCGGGGGATACGAAGTGAAGAAGAAAGAGGGTAAGAGAAAACTCAGGCGAGAGAAATCTTGAGATCGCTGGAATATAATCAAACCACTTTTGTAAAATTATCTTTTCAGTGATGCTGCCCAGTTCACAGTACCGGGTCCTCACAAGGTAGGGAGCGTTTATCGCAAGGTGCTCTATCGTGAGTTCTCAGATGAGACATTCACAAAGGAGATCCCCCATCCACCGCATGTGGGCCTTCTCGGTCCCATTATCAAAGGCGAAGTTGGAGATACTCTGAAAGTTCACTTCAAAAACATGGCGGACCGACCCTATACAATGCATCCACATGGGGTCTTTTATGACAAGGGCTCAGAGGGAGCTCTCTATGACGATCATACCGAGGGAGACCAGAAAGGAGACGATCATGTGGCACCAAATACTACCCGCGTTTACGAGTGGACCATCCCTGAAAATCATGCTCCAACCAAAGACGACGAAAGCTGCTTGACGTGGGTGTATCATTCTCACGTGAAGCCTGTTAAGGATATAAACACAGGCTTAATTGGTGAGTGGAATGCGATCATCAATAAAGCGAAAAACAGCAACAACAGACCTACAGACATACATTTCTTGACTTGAAGAGGTCAGCCCTTATCACACCTCAACTTTCTTACTTCTTCAAGTGAGCCAGTAAATATTATATCCATTAGCTTATTTTATCTAATGTGCGCTTTTTCTCGGGTCACAACAATTACTGTGGTTATTACTTTTTCCGACGCATTTACTACTCTTTGAAGCTTAAAGTATCATATTTTGACCGTTTTCGAATCAATTGCAGTCAAACTGTCAATAACGTCATTTTCTAAATAGAGACTGAAATTCCCTTCCATTTCGTCCAAGATTTATTTGAGACGTGCATACAGCGTAAAATTTTGATAGCTTTTGAAAAAGCGAAATGATAACAAGTGGAAATGTTTCACGAGAACTGGCAATTAATCGGAAGGCCAAATATTTCTTCGATTTTCGGGCAAAAATTCTTGAGTGAAACTCAGGTCAGTTTCATCAGATCGTTCTCACCATAGACCTTTTTTCTACTGGTGCTCATCCGTTGATTTTTACGAGAAAGAGAAACATCTTTCGTTCATAAAATGATGACGTCACAAATGGAACACCGATCACGGCTTTTGGACGTTGCGGGACCCAAGAAGGCAACGGGTCAGGCACCACCCCCAGCTCTTTGGCTCTTCGAAGGTTTTTTTCCGTCTACACGTACACGTTTCATTCGTTTACTTTACAACGGATTCATTGTATTGATAGTCCAGTCCGTTAGCGTCGAAATTTACGAAAATCGTGACAAATCGCGTAAAAGCACCAAATTTGGCATACATGTCCTTGAGGGCATATAAAACAAATTTAGATGGGGTGCCACGTTATCTGAGTATCTGGGGGGCCACAGCACTCAAATTAATTTTCATTCATGGTCACAGGACTCCCACGCTCATGAACAGACTACTCACTGGCAAACTGAAAAGGATTTGATGGGCTTTTTTAACTGGCCTTGTCAGCGAATGATAGAAAATGACAACAAACAGCCGTTAAAGTTTACCGAGCCACATATCCTTGTATTTTCCGCTCCCTTTTCGCTTGCCTGGGTTCCCTGTAGTCAGATAGACTTAACAAACTGAATCGTTACACTTCCAATAACTGTTAAGGTACCGAATAATTATTAGATCGAATTAGTAGACAAACAGTCCCAAATCAGCAGCTCAAATCGCAAAGGAAACCGTTGCCTGCTGCGGCTATTCAAATATTACTTATTTTGGGTTATTTTCGTTGTACGTTCAGGAACATGTACGCCGTCCCATTTAGGAGAAGGATAACTGAAAGAACTGACTTCCGTTATTTATTGTTTTGAATTACGTTTCTTTACAGCCTCTCCCCCATTAAGTTCCTCTAGACAATAAAAGAAAGTCGTGTTGACTAGAAATCTGGAAAATGTCATGTTTTAAGTGTACTGTTGAGAAAAACATATCGTTATAGACATTTTAAGGTCACTGACATATCTGCCTTTACTTTAAACGTCACGTCAGCTTAATTCACAGGCAATGACTGAAGAAACAAAATTGGTACGAACATTAATATATGAAATAATCATATATTTGAACTGTGGATAATGATAGAATTATATAAATATCATTGAGTGAAGGTGTTTCAACTTAAAAAGTTGAAAAGAAGAAACCTGAAAGAATTCAGGCTTGAACGGGGATCGAACCCATGACCTCTGCGATGCCGGTGCAGCGCTCTAGAACGCTATGATTATTTCATTTATTAATGTTCATTTCTCCATCTACGGGATAAATACGAACTCTCAACTGACCAGCTCCCAGTTGGCTTGATAGCTCAGTTAGTTAAGGCGCTGCACCGGTATCGCAGAGGTTATGGGTTCGATTCCCGTTCAAGCCTGAATTTTTTCAGGTTTCTTCTTTTCAGCTGCTTAAATTGAAACACCTTCACTGCGATGATCTTCATATAATTCTAAAATTGGTATCGTTCAGTTCAATCTGCCATGAGTCGTATGTTACCAGCGAGTACCATAAGAAGCACGCACGTTTGCTAAGCTCTCTTTCACGGTAGTCAACCAGCTCTAACGATCAGACACGGCACTTTTTCCAGCACCGTACGTTTTGCTTTCTTTTTTGTCTTGCGTTCTTAATTCAGTACACCGCATCGGGTACTTAACATTGCTTATGCCAATAACATTAATCGCATCCCTCCCTCTGAGAAAACAGGGGCACCCAACGGTTCGTTTTCGGAGGAATATCTGTTCGGCAGACCGAAGTCTCCTGAGATATTCGGATTTAATTGCAGTGAAAACTATAGATTTCTGTGGCGAAACATCACCTCACGGATTTTCTTAAAAAGGTGACTGATTAATTCCTTTTATTTTCGGAGGGACAAATATGTTATTTAGAGTGTAAAATAAGGTCAGCTAGTATTTTCGGAAAGACATTAGCATCTCGGAAGTTCGACAGATAGGATTCCGTTTCCTAAAATTGTCTGCACCTTAACTGATTTTCAGCTAAAAACGCCGAACAATTCAACCTGTAGTAGCTCACGCAAATATGCCCTTAAAAAGCTCGGAAACAATCTTACAAACCAGAAAATGATATTTCAAGTATTTCGCTAAAAGTTTCTCTTTGGGTGCCCCTAAGAAAAGACGCCGAGGTCTGCAGAACAGGATTTCATTGTATGTTTCAGGCGAGCGTTCGCCTGAAAAACGCGTAAAACATTCATCAGGCGACTATTAGATTCCAAATACAACGCATAAACGGAGAGCGAAAAGGCCTAGATACGGCGACGAGTTCAATCTTTTGCCCTAAAATAGCGAGGGACGTAAATAATTACCGTCTTAGAGTTTCAGTGTTGGTCTTCATGAATAACGCGTAGATCAGAGGGGATGGTTATTGTAATAGGCCAGAATCTTCTCTGACAACATTGCGTGTTCTTCACGATTAACGTAAAAAACGCTATTGCTTCGTTATTGTATTTTTACCATCACATGTATTTGTTTTTCCTCTGAATGTAACTAGCAGCCTTAGTAGTTCACACCTACAACCACCTGGAGAACAGGCGTTTTTAATTAATGCCTGTCATGCGCGCAGGCTCCTATTTACACCAGAGAGAATGACAGATTAACCCATAAAAATCCCCTTTGGTGAAAAAATTCTGAAGTTCGCCAGGTCATTCTAACTAAGGGAGCGGTCATTATTTAGAGAGGGGGAGAGGGTGGATGATATTAGGGAGGGGTTATGGATTTTTGGGAAGTGCTGGAGGAGGGGTTATGGAATATCCACAGAGAAAAAAGGAGGGGTTAATGGAAATCAATGAACACCTCGTTCATTCCAAGGAATATGGCTTTATTGTTCTAGTTTCGCACTAAGAATCAACCTAAGAATAACCGGATACAATAGTTCTGGTTGATCTTCATTCTCTTCTATCTCACTGTCCCCGACTCTGCCGATTGATACAAATCATTCAGGACCAGGTCCTCTTCTGAATCCGACCTCTCATCATCATCATCACCATCATCATCATCATCATCATCATCATCATCATCATCATCATCATCATCATCATCATCATCATCATCATCATCATTATCATCGTCATCATCATCGTCGTCGTCGTCGTCCTTGTCTGATTCATCCACGCATTCTCTTTTTTGTAACTGGCACAAGCGATAGCGGATATTTGTGTGAGTTGCTGAAGAATCGTTTCTAATAACATGACTTATTATGCAATTTACTTTATCGTCCTTTAATGCTTTCTTTCCGTTAAGAAGATTGTGTTTGTCCAGATATTTGACTTAATACTTTCAATTTGCTGATCTCTCCTCCCAGAACTAATTGTCACCATTTATATTCCTCGAATGTCTTCTGCCTAAGCTGCTGACATTTTCCTTTCTCTCTGAGCAGCCCTCATCTGTGATCTTTGTTTAAGTCATCATCGTCATCATCATCATCATAAGGATGGAAAACTATGCGATTTCTGCCAGGCGCATGACTGGGTGGGACCAAGCCAGGAAAGAATACCTCGGCCAGCTCTAGATTCCAATAACCCTGGTCACTATATAAAGCCTTTTGAAACCCCAAAAAGTAGAAGATTGCTGGATGATTGGCATCCCAGAGCTAGTATTAAAAAAGAGTTTAGTGATGAAAATCTGCAGAAGAGACAGACATTGTTCACTTTGCCACCAAATTTACAGTTGATCAGAAATTAGTAAACGAGTTTGTGCAGCATCTAAATGATCTTAAACAAAGATCACAGATGAGGGCTGCTCAGCAGCTTAGGCAGAAGACATTCGAGGAATACGAATGGCGACAATTAGTTCTGGCAGGAGAGATCAGCAAATTGAAAGTATTAAGTCAAATATGTGGACAAACACAATCTTCTTACCGGAAAGAAAGCATTAAAGGACGATAAAGTAAATTGCATAATAAGTCATGTTATTAGAAACGATTCTTCAGCAACTCACACAAATATACGCTATCGCTTGTGCCAGTTACAAAAAAGAGAATGCGTGGATGAATCAGACAAGGACGACGACGACGACGATGATGATGACGATGATGATGATGACGATGATGATGATGACGATGATGATGATGATGATGATGATGATGATGATGATGATGATGATGATGATGATGATGATGATGATGAGAGGTCGGATTCAGAAGAGGACGTGGTCCTGAATGATTTGGATCAATCGGCAGAGTCGGGGGACAGTGAGATAGAAGAGAATGAAGATCAACCAGAACTATTGTATCCGGTTATTCTTAGGTTGACTCTTAGTGCGAAACTAGAACAACGAAGCCATATTCCTTGGAATGAATGAGGTGTTCATTGATTTCTATTAACCCCTCCTTTTTTCTCTGTGGATATTCCATAACCCCTCCTCCAGCACTTCCCAAAAATCCATAACCCCTCCCTTATATCATCCACCCCCCTCCCCTTCTCTAAATAATGACCGCTCCCTTATTAATGTGGTCTTTCTTCAGGTATTCCGTAAACATCTCACCTGTATTATAATGAGCATTGTAGAAATCCCGTATGACAGTTACTGTGTTTAGTTTGCACCAATTCAAGCACTAATGGCCTATTAAAAGTGTTTTTGTTTAAAGGAGGGGTTATGAATTTTTTCAACCATTTCAAGGAGGGGTCACAGAAAGTTAATATCTGCTAAAGGAGGGGTCATAGACTTGTGCTATTTGGGGTTAAAAAATCATCCACCCCCTCCACTGCTTTAAATGATGACCGCTCCCTAACTTATACCTTTTGATGTTTTTGTTGTCATGCTTTGTCGGCCTTTATCTCTTATAACGATCGATCTCGAGGTCTACAGTATGCGTGGCTGAGTGATCACAAATTGAATTATTGAATGTGTTGGTTTATTTGTAACATTTTTTTTTTAAATTAGAAAAGAAATTTCTCTCCCAGATATGTCTTTGTCAATAGAAAGCTTAAACTGAGACTTAGATAAGCCGGTTAACCCGTTTGGGATAAGCTTTATTTTCCATTAGTCCAGCTTATGTTTGTTGTCTACCAATCACGGCCAGTAATCTATTTGTCCACAGGATACCCAGGCTCATGAGCAGATCTATTGGTAGACAAATATACATACAGTATGTGGATTTGATGTGGCAAGTAATTCTAGTGACTGTTTATTATCATTTGTTCTGTTCGCTGATGAAATCAGTTAATAAGTTCCCTACAATGATTCTATTTTGCTATTAGTGATTTGTTAGTGAGCCTGGCCGTCCTGTGACCAAGTTATTGACAACAGATTTGCGTTCCACAGCCCCCCGGATGCTCGGATCTCGTGGCACCCCTTCTCAATTTGTTTTATATGGTCTCAAGAATATGTGTGCCAAATTTGATGCTTTTACGCGATTTGTCACGATTTTTCTCTCAACGGACCGGACTATGAGTCCTTCAGGCCTCTCGTTCTCACGAAACACTTATCAACGATGCGGCGTAAACGCAAAGAGAACAAAAATTTGCACACCAAGACAAAGGACGCTTTAATAAATGAAAACAGGCTTTTTTCTTGGCAAATAAAAAAGGAGTGGTAAATTTAATTTTAAGGTCGGCTTTGATATGCTTCGAGAGTGGGACGGGAATCAAAATAATGGCCTTTCGCATACCTTCCGAGGCGCTCTAACCACTGAGCTGCTTGGAGACTCGTGGCGAGCTACATTGTGACACGTGTCCTACGCTAGGGTCAGCTTAAATTTATCATCTTTTTCACTTTACGATCCTGGTATTGCTGATCCTAGCAGTAAGCAGGCTGCGCGTCACTCCGTACCTCGCAAGTATGCCTCAGCTCGCCACAAGCCTTCCAGTAGCTCAGTGGTGAGAGCATCCGACTGGTCTGTGCGGAAGGTCGTGAATTCGATTCCGGCTTCAAGGAATCAACTTTTCCCTTTATCCCCTAAATCTTTCCTATGGCTCGAATCATGTTATTGACGTTTTTTTGTGTTAATGTTCTTTCTTTAAAAAAACAGGGGCGATTTTAACTTGCAAACGAGGAACCCTGGATCCCAGCACCGGGACTCGCACAGATGTGGATAAGGAATTTGTACTGCTATTCACTGTTATGGACGAGAACAAAAGCTGGCTTCTTGATCGCAACATTAAGCGATTTTGTTCTGACCCTGAAGGAGCTATGAAGCTTAAGCAAAATGGCGCATTTGTGAAAAGCAATAAGATGTATGCCATTAACGGGCGGGTGTTTGGCAACTTAGAAGGTTTAGACATGTGTCTTGGCGACAAAATCAGCTGGCATCTGTTTGGAATTGGTACTGACTACGATATCCACGCAGGTATTCTGTAACTTTAATTAAGGGAATGTTTAACGAAATTTAGGTAACGTACCTTTTAGGGAATCTATAATCAGTTTCTGATTTAGGTAAGTGTACCCTGTTTGCTTTTG